>VYXF01001053.1:149638-195713 GCA_013397295.1 Polioptila caerulea
CCCACACACAGGCGTGTGACACCCTCACACACGCGTGTGACACCCTCACAGACGTGTGACACCCTCACACACGCGTGTGACACCCTCATACACGCGTGTGACACCCTCATACACGCGTGTGACACCCACACAGGCGTGTGACACCCCACACAGGCGTGTGACACCCCCACACACACGTGTGACACCCTCATACAGGCGTGTGACACCCTCATACACGCGTGTGACACCCCCCACACACACACAGCACACGTACACCCCCGCCGTTCCCAAAACACACCCACACAACAAAGGAACCCTGTGTGCCCTCTCCAGCCTTTCCGCATTGTTCTGTCCCCACCATGCAGCTCCCACGTGGAAACTCCAGTATCTCTTAAAATAATTCTGCTACGGCTTTTGAAATTCCAGCTCAGTTATTTGCTTGTCGGTCCGTACAATGGCTATTCTCTTATCGATGATATTTTTCTCTCTCACTCATTTCCCCTCTTTTTCCTCCTTTTTTGGGGAGGTTTATCGGAGTTGGAAGATGCTAATTAACACTTCCCATAACAGGGTCCCTGGCACGCACCATCACCTGGTGAAGGTGGGACTGTGAGGAGGAGGAGGAGGGGAGGGAAGCGAGGAAGATGACACAACAAACACAAGTCCGCAGCAGCCGGTTCCAGACACAACATCTGCAGGACGAGGCCATTTTTCTGTAACTCTAATCTCATAATTCATTGTTTGTGCGGTGTTGGTTACAGTAGCTGAAAGGGGGGATAACAGCAGGTCAATTTGGCAGAGAAGCGCATTTGAATCTTCAATGAGGGACTAGCCCACCTTCTGATGAGCTACTGAACCACGGCCAGAAATAGAGAAAATAAGCAGGAAAGTGGCTTAAATGGAGAGAAAAGACACCTTAAAATGATATAAACCTGCTAGAAAGACTTAGTTCTTTGAATTCATGGGGGTAGCACACATTTGGCGAGCACCAGGGTGATGTGACAGCCTTTTCACTGCCATTGCTGCTCTTCGGGCTTCTGTGAGAGTGGGTTGCTGGAGCAGCTCCTGCTGTGGCCAGGGACTTGCCAGCAGTACCGCGACACTGTCTTATGCAAAAGAAAAAATAATCTTTTTTAATCTTTTTTTTTTTTTTTTTTCTCCCCATTACGTATAAGGATGCTCGAGCCCAGTGCAGGCGGTTGTGTGAGAGGTGTTGGTTAATGCTAGTGGCTGATTACCAAACTTCTCGTTTCGAACCACAAAACCCTAACATGTCAGCCTAAATTAGCTAACAGCAAGGGAGTGTCCTTCTCGGTTTGCAGGCCACAGCACATCTGCTCTTTGAAGAAAGAGAATGAGAAAAATAGGGTTGAGTGGTTGGTGGTGGTTTGTTTTTTTTTCCCTCTCCTCAGCCTCCCATTTGTGCGTGTGTTCATAAATATCCTGATGAGAGGCTGCCTCTGTGGTTGGCGTGTGGAAAGGGGGGAAGGAGGGTGGATAAAGAGCGATTCTCCACCCGCGTGGGGGACACCCTTCCTCCCCTCCCCGCCACCTCCTCTTCCTTCCCCTCCCCTCGCTATTTGACCTTGAGTTCGTTCTCTGCTCCCGTTCCCCTCCTCCCCCTGCCCGCTTGCATCTGGTATCCGAGACAGGCTGGTGCAGCTGAGGGGCTGAAATCCCCCCCCCCACAACCCACAACCCCTGCTGTTCTGGGAGGACCAGACACGGGATGCTCCCTCCCCGTGTGCCCCCCGCACACCGCCCCTGGGAGCCGGGGCTGAGGGTCGGGACACAGCCCCTTGGCTCCCCAGCACGGGTGTCCTGCACTGCAGCGCTGCCACTCGTCTCCCCTAATCCGGTTGTCTTTTCCAGCAGCGTTTTGGGGAACAATGGGCAGCCTTGTGCTGGCCCAGGCTGCTCGTCCCCGTCCTTGCAGCTGGCGCGTCCACCGGTGCTAAGCTCCAGTGAGCAGGATCAGCTGAAAGCCTCATTCCCCTTCACCCTCTTCAAGGGCTTGCCTATCCGCTGGGGCCGCTATCGGTTACACGAAACATTTGGTTTGCAATGGCCTGTTTGTGCTGGAAGGCAGAGGGCTCTTCCAGCAGTGGGCAGCGATCCTCGGCAGAAAAAGCTCGCCCTGTGTTAGTTTACAACAGTTTCACCCACACAGAAAAGTACAATGGAGACAGATCATGCACAGTGACAGGCTGCCGGCGGCTCCAGGGGATCCATAATTTATGATGTTTTTCTTACCGATCCGGTTTTGGATTTCACAAGCAGGCCCGTTTCCTTCCCATTTGTTGCTTCCTTCCGTCCTTCTTTGGAGAAATTGAACAAGGGGCTCAAAAGGAGTGTCAGTGGCAGCCGCCGCCTGCCTCTCCCATGCAGCTGTGTTTGCAGGGGGCAGGTGAGGGTGCCCTGGCCTCACCTGGCTGCCCTGTATTTGTGACAGGGAAAGGTGAGTGCCCTGACACACCTCGCTGTGGCTCTGCCTCCCAACGAACTGTGGCAGCCCACGCAGTGCTGTCCCTATCCATATTCAGGTTCACCGGGTCGCCTGGCAAAAGCAGGATTGCCAGGATGCCCAGCAATTGGCTGGGTAATTAAAGGTAAAGAGGTTAATAATGGCTTTTAAGGATTGTTCTTATTTAAATGAATAAGAATCAAAACTTAATCTGATCTACCATCCATAATCTAGCTGTTTCTCCCTTGCCAGAAATAGATGTATGTACAGGGCAAGTTGCGGGCAGTCAGATGTCACCTCTACAGCAAGCACGGATGTCACCAGGCACATCCCGACACAGAGGTGCAGAGCTATGGATTTGTCCCTGGGCCAAGTTAGAGCCCTTCCTCTGGGGAACACCTCAATTTCAGATCTGGAGCTGGATGTTTGGCTGAAGCCCATCCCCACCACAAACTGCTGGTCCCATCTGCTCTGTGGCCACGCTCCCAACCTACCCACACCTGTCCAGAAGGCCACCAGCACGGAGATGGCAAAAGGACTAGTGCCGATGTCCCCCCGCCCCACCCAGGCACAGGCTGGCAGTGAGGGTGTGGGGTGCGTGCCCCGGCCCCACGCCACGGCTGCCTGCCCTGCTGCAGATGGCTGGGTCATCCGGTGGCTTGGGAATGACCAAGTAAGGTTAAAACCACAGTCACTGTGGTTACCGGCGCTGTGATTAGTCACACAGTGAGTGATCCAATTATAGCAACCCCTCCCCCGCAGCACCCCCACCTCATCTGTGCAAAAGGAAGAGCCCAGGCCTCCCTTAACTCGATTTCAAGGGAAAGGAGCTGAAGTTGGACAGGAGGCCGGGGGAGGTGCCAGGGAGGTGTTGGTTTCCAAGCCCACCGTGGAGTACAGGGACAGGAAGCTCTGCTTGCCCCTGTGCTGGGGCACGGTCTGGAGTGCCACAGCTTTGGGGGCGGTGGGGACCCTGCAGCCCTGGGGATGTCAGAGGGTGCAAACCGCTGTGGTGATGTCACCATGTGGCCTTGGCAGGTTGGTCCATCTCCTGCCAGTGCAGGTTGCTCAGCCTGGGGCTCCTGTCCTATTGCTTCCCACTTGGAACACTGCAGCTCTGCTTCCTTTCCTTCTTTTTTATTTTAAAAAACGATTTCAAGCAATTTCAAATACTCTACCCTATATGCAAACGGCTGTGGCTTTCAGAAACCGAATTCCCCTCTTACAGGGTCCAGACTCTCGCCCTGTCAGGCAGGAAAAGGGGATGAGGGAGACCGGGCTGCTGGCCCCATCCTCCTCTACCCCAGCTGGTGCCGGGAGCAGGTGACAGGCACCTGTGTCCCTGCGCCACCGGGCGCCCCCCCGGGCTCCCTCCCCGGTGGCCACTGAGGTGGTGCGAGGAGCGGGTGGGAAGCAGGGAGGGAGGGAGGACATTAATTTGCTTCTGTGGGAGGTGGTAGGGCCTGCCCACAGAGCGTGGGGCTGGGCACCACCTGGGCACCCCAAGCCACCATCCTGCCTGCAGATCCCGCTGGCATCCTCCGCAGAGCCCTCTGCACAGGGCATGCTGCTACCGCCATCAGTCACTGTTATTTATTGTCCTCTTTCAGCACAGAGCAATCCCAGAGGCACAAGACAGCTCAGCAATGACAATCCTGCACTGGATTCTTCTCCACTTCTCCTTGCACATGTAGGTTTTTTTAGGCCATGCAGTGCTCAAATGTAATCACTCCCGCTCAGTTCTTGAGCAGGCTGTGGGCTGAGAAGTGGCTGAGGCAAATCTGCAGAGGAAAAATTAGGCCACAGCTTTGTTCCCATGCTGCCAACTTTTGTCCCAGCACACAGTTTTATAGCTGAGCAGTAAAGCCTTAGGAAACTATCTAATGGAGACCTTGATCCTCTGGTGTGGGGTTTGCAGTGGTGTTCATGGGGTGAGCTGTTATAGCTTCAGCCCTCCTTCTCCATCTCATGGATGCAGTTGCTTTCCTCCCAGCAATGGACTTTACAGGTCCATCTCACATCCCTCAGGTTTTACCCAGTCAGGGCTGAGAAAACACCCACAAAAGATGAGGGCTCTGTCGCCAAGGTGTGTGAGTGTGGGATGGGAGACTGTGGACTGACACAGCCTCAGTGCTGTGCAGTTGGGCCGTTTGCTGGGCTTGTCAAAATCCTGCTGGGAAAAATCCCCCCTCTTGAATTAGGGAGGAGTCCGTGGCTCCTGTTACCACCGTTCCCTGTCCACCTGCTGACAAATCACTCCTGGCTGAGGGCACTGCAATGGGTTTCATACAGCAATTTGCAATGGGTTTCTTGGCCTTCTCGGGCAGTAGCTGTGAGACACAATCCAAAGTATTTTTGAGGGTAAGATGGAGGTAGGCACCTCCCACTCAGCCTACCAGATTAATTTCCTAATAGAATTTGACTCAACACATTCTTTACTCCCTGAATAAGTGGGAACTTTCCTGGAGCTTTTCCAACATGTGACCTCTGTTATGCTGCTTGTCTGTTGATGTTGCCTTCCTGTTTGAACTTTCCTGGTTTTCCTATCTCCATCTCTTGCCTATTTTTCTGTCTGTCAGGAGGATTTTTTCCCAATCCTGCCTCCAACCCTCCCCAGCCAAGCCAAGGAAAACATCCTCTCCCCCTTCCATAGTGTTGTGCTCCCCTCACACAGCCACTTGCCAAGTGCAAGCAAAATGCCCTTCCCACTGGAGACTGGTGCTTCAGCTGCAATACCCTTGGGAATGGGAGCCCCCCCATGCTACAGAGACATGGATAACATGTCCACCTACCTCTTCCCTATCCACCCATCCTCTTGGCCCCTGGGGTAGGTTTCAGAAAACCAGCACTGGCACAATAAAATATTGTACTCCCTTCCTGAACCCATGCCAGCTCCAATAATCAGCATGGCAGCCTGGGCAAGCCACAGCAGATGTTGAAGGCCTCAGAGAGCCATTTCCCAGTGGAGGAGAAATGAATGATATAAAGCCTTGGTCAAGGCAGTCCAGCCCTAGCTGCTGCAGTACCTGGAGATTGGACTGGCAACAACTTTCCTGCCTCTGTGAGAGCAAGGGTGAAGTGGCCAAGGAAGGGCTGAGGAAAGCCCACCTGCCTCTCATGGGCCACCTCAGCGCTGGGCACTTGCACCCAAGGGCACCACTGCAGAAAGAGTATGATGTTCTCATGAGGGTTGGGAGTACCCAAGGTCAGACTTCAGAGCTGACACCCAAACAGGTTAAAACACGCTGGGTTAAACAAATACTGGGTGTTAGTTATTTTCTGTTTGCTGAGGCGTGCCAGCCCACCAACTAGGCTAACTGGATTGCCTGAGCCCTTTTTCCCAGTATGTCTGGCCTCTGCCCCAGGAAATGCTTGTAACTGGGACAGGGAGCAGATAAAAAAAGTTCTCTATCCCTTCACACAGCATCATCTTCATATGGCCTCTGCACAGAGCAGTGTTTGGCAAAAGTGCCAGGTGCACCTTCCCAAGATCGAGTATAATTGCATATGAAGAAACAGGACTGTGACAGCAATGTGTAACAGGCACCCAGCATAAATCCTGCTCATGAGGCTGCAAGGACTGTCAGAAACATCTCCCTTAGTGTTGTTTATTGTTTGCACACCAATGAGATATAGAAGCGATTCCCAAGGATAAGGAGAACATTTTCTCCACATCTTGGCAGAGCAGATTCCTTCAGTTAGTGGCTTGAATTTTAAAGTCCTTTCCAAACCCCACAAAATTCTGCAAACCCTAATCCTCTGAGTTCAAATTCTTTGTGAGTAAAGTAGTGGAAAGAGAAACAAAATAGTATTCTTTAATGAATGGATGGAAGAGAAGAATTTCCCAAATAATTGTAAGTGTGTTTATAGTGACTCCCACTGTTTTATGCCTGTGACCCCAGGTCAGATGTGGGGTATTGTATAGATCCATCCATAAGTACATAATACACTTGTCATAGATGAGATCAGCTCTGATGTATTTTTCTGGCAGCTTCAGAGCCATCATATTTTCAATGTTTTGTCCAGTCAATCACATTTCAAATGGTGGAGTTTCCATCACATCCCTCCACTGTCTTATGGGAGCTCTTTGTTAGGACAGTTTCTCAGCGTCAGCAGTAACTCTCCAGGTAGAGAAAGACAAGGCTTGTTTACGATTCCTAAAGATTACCTGTTTTATTTGTATTAACTCTTTTCAAAATCCCTTGCAGTTGTCCCTGACTCTTATCAGCCTGACTTGCATGGTTGGAGGAGCACATACCTACATGGCTGAGTGCAATGCTGGGCAGGCCTGAGCAGCATCCTCCCTGACTGCAGGCAATAAACCTCTGTTTGCTCACCAGCCCTGCTAGGAACATCAGCCTAGGATAAGCAAGACACCTACGCTACCTCCAGTACCAGATGTAGCTCCGTGGCTGATGGGTGAGTTTCTGCCATGCCAGCAGACACCCACTTCATGGCAGTGGTGGAGTCATGCTCAGCCACGTCACCCTGAAGCGCTGAGGGGCTGGCAGCACAGCCCTGAGAATTGTGCAGCCAGGATGTCACGTTAATGGACAGCTACGGCTTGCTAGTCACTTTCCTTCCTGGAAGGAAATCCGCAGGGATATGCCCAGGCTTGGAAATCAGGCTGCTTTTAACACATCTTTGCAGGCACCACTGGATGTGCTCAGGGTCTGTCCTGCAGCCTCCATGCTCACCAGTGCCTGCTTCCCACCAGGCTGTTTCTGCAGGTGGGGTTTGTGTGAGGCACCAGCCTCCCCCTTCCTGCATCTTATTCCTCGGCACAAAACCCTAATACAAAATACACACCTGCGGTAGGACCCTCTCCCTGTGTAAATTTGCTTAGATTGGTGTGGACACTCTGCTGTGAGTTTGTGCAGTGGGACACTAGACCTGAGCTGTGCATCCTGGTGCCTGAGCCCTACCAGAGGGGCTGCTTAGGTCAGTGCTCATGTGCTGTCCAGCAGACGACACGTATCTTCACTTGTTTTTGTGGCACTAGCCTGTGCCACAAAAAGGATCACCACAGCAAAGGAGGTCACTTCTACAATATCATACATGTTTAAATATTTTTCACACCAGTGCTCTTCCTGCTACCTTTGTGTTTCTGCTTGTCTTGCCTCAAGCAACTGGACTTAGTTAGCCCTGTTCCCACTCTCAGGTGGCTGTGACAGAACAGCTGGAGGTCACTCATGTCCCCAGCCACCGACAACAGTGCTGAACTGATGGGAAAGGGATGTTGTCCCCTGGCTGTGCTGAGGCCCAGCATAATTGTCTTGGTGAGTCCAGGGAGGGTGTGTGTGACATATGGCGAGTGGGGAGGGCGTTTACAAGACGGCAGAGGGAGACCTGTCAGGACGGGCAGCAGAGACACTGGCCTTCCCACGTGTGCTCCCTGGCAGGAGTCCTCCTACATTTATTTTTTATTCTCTGGGCCTATTGGGTGAACTTGAAATTTTTTGGAGCCTGAGTGTGTGGGTCTAAGGCATGTGCAGCCATTGGTTTTTGAAGATGAAAATGTGAATTCCTTGCTATGGCTTTCCCCACGACCCCACATTTTCTAAAGCAACCAAATTGGAGAGGGGAGCCTGTGCTTCCTTCTTTCCCTCACCATCCCTCCTAAAGCCACCATAAGGCAGGGCAGTGCAGGGCAGGGCAGGACAGGGCACAGGGAGATGATCTCCTGCTGTCAGCCCACTGGCCTTTCTCTCCCCGCTGACTTTGACAAGGAGACATGGTAATGCTCCTGCTCGCTCCAGCTCTGGCTGAGGGCTCACATGCACTTCCGCTCACACGCATGCTCCCACCATGGGCCTGGCAGCTGCTCTCATTTATTCCCTCTATTTTTAACTGTTCGGTGGTGCCCATCATGCCTGTGCCTATGGGGAAGGCTTCCAGAGGTGCTTCCCCTTGCATAGATACAGGCAGGTGCTGAGTAAGGGCTTTCAAATGCATCCAATATCTCACAACTTAAACAGGAGTGAGGCACGCTGGCACCTTTTCTACCCTAATCTGCATCTTTTGTGCTGAACACTGTGTTTAGCTAGGATTATTTCGGTGTCCTCGCCCTGCTTGCCTTCTGAATCACTGCCGTGCAAGCCAGCTCCTATCTGCGGTAAAGCCACATAATGGTCTTAGCAGTTAACACCAAGCCTGGGTAAATACACCCACTTGGGCTGGCGGGCTTGGTTTGGCTCTGGGCTGACCACGGCTGCTTGGTCTCCGGTGAGGTTGGAGCAGGCTCCTATCTGTTGCTAAAGCCTTCCTGGAACTCAGGCAATTTATATTAGCCTAAGGTAGGTCCTTGTGGGTCCCGATGGCATGCACTGCGCAGCACAAATGTTTGTTCTGTGATCCCTGATTTGGAGGAGTGCAAAAGGTATGCTCAAAAAGAACCCCTCTCCCCACCCNGTTTTTTTTTATGTCTTTATTATTATTTCAGTGGTTTCAAGTTTATTAAGAGTATCATAATATCAGGGGTTTTATTTAAAGCCTCAGGTCCTGGAATCTTGCAAATGCACAGGGCCTGCTGCTTTCGGTGCAAGAATAAACAGAGCAAGAATGAGTTCCTGCTTTCTATAGCCACTAAGACGTGCCAGAGCACTAAATACCCCTCAGTTACCCAAAATGTCAGCAAACAGAAAGCAAATCTGTTACACTTAAAACCAGGTCCTCCCCCTTTCAGTTTAGTGGGCTCTGAACAGCAGACTCATACTTTCTGCATAGTGACACTGTTTGACCCATTTTTGGATTGGGATGAGAAGCTGGCCATGAGCTGCAAGGAGGAGGCTATGGTGCAGTGAGGATATGTCCTTGGAGCAGTCATGTGATGTCCCTGGAACAGGGAGGAGATGGCCATGGAATAGGGAGGAGGTGACCATGGAGCAGCAAGATGTCCCTGGAGCAGTGCAAAGGCAGGAGCTGCTCCCTTGGCATGCAGGAAGGAAAAGACCCCTGCTCCTAATGGATTTCTTCAGATAAAAGAGCCCCAGCTACCTTTCTTTTCCCTGTAATGGCCCCTGAGGCTAATGTCTTAAAGAGGAAACAAAAGGATTGCTTTACATCACACAAGTGGGGCAGGAGGGAAGTGGGGAAAGAAGCACTTGAGTGCTGCATCTCTGCCAGGGCTCCTGCAGCAGGATGGAGGCCGGGGGGAGGGGTGCAGCTGGCCCTAACTTGGGCTTTGCTGTGTGGCCTCTTGGTATTAAACCCTTTATTAACCCCTTCTCTGCTGCTCTGGTGCCCATGCGCTCCGGAAGGTCCCTGCTGTCCCGGGCCATTGAAACAAGTGCGGGCACCAAGGCAGGCCACCTAAATGGGCTTTGTGGGCACAGCCAGCAATGAAGGTATATAGTCTGCAGCGGCTAAATCAGTGATAAACAGCGATAATAATACGGAAAAACACAAAGGAATTCTGCAGTAATGCCTTAAAAACGACGGCAAGGGATAAGCACGAGGGAGCTTGAAGAGCCGAACTCGGCGGCAGGAAAGAGGCTTCCTACGGAAGAGGGGTGTTGGGCGAGCGCTAAACCAACCCGGGTAGCGTGCAGCTTCCAGCAACTCCAGCTGTGCTGCTCGTCCTTTGTCTGCTCTCTCCTCTGGCAGCTTTCCAAGGGAGGGCAGAGCAGGTGTGACAGCCACTGAGGGAGTCCCAGCAGCAGCTAAACCAGGCGGTCAGCCGGCAGCTGTGGCTGCAGGCAGAAGCGGGATGGAGATGCAGCAGGTTCACTCCTCTAATAGGGATGATGCTGCTTGTGCTGCCCGTTGTGACTGGCTCCATCATGAGAGCCATTGTGTCCCTCTGTTCTGTGGCCGTTGACTTTTTTAACCACCCACTCTGGCAGCTGAAATTTTCCATGCTCTGTCCCTGCACAAGCACCTTCTGTGCATCTGTTTTTGATTTTGGCAGGGTGTTGTGTAGGAAAGACTGCTGCAGGCAGAATAAACTGCCAAACGAAGTAAAAGAGGCATCTTTGATTAGCAGCTAATGGAAGAAAATCAACTCTTTTGGACCATCACCATCCTTGTCACAATGGATCAGAATGATGCTCTCTTAGTGCCCCGTTTTTGACCCTGCACCAGAAACACCAGTTTCTTTGCAGGAAGATACAGGCAAGTGAGCCAGTCAGCATCTCCTCCTAGAGCATCCCTCTCACTCCTAGGATCCCAGCTCTGTCACATCCCTGAAGTGTTACCTCCTCATGCCTGTTCTAAAATAATTTTTCAAGTCTTTTGTGCTTGGATTTGACATGTTTGAAGAAGAGCAGGTAATGTTTGATACTTGTCCTGATACGGTTTCCATTGATGATAAATGTTTTGCTTGGCTGAATATGACACAGCTGAATAAAGGACTGTGGCTGGCGTGGAGTCCTAAGACTTTCAACCTTGTAGGGCAGGTCTGTCCCGTCCACAACATTATGGAGCTTGCAGCTCTCCAGCCATGAGAACTACTCTGGCTTCTCTCAGGAAAGCTTACCAATGAAGATCCCATCCTGCCATTGAAACCTATAAGAAATGCAGATAAAGTGAAAAATAATTAAAAATTAATAAAGAAAACAAATCAAACCCTATTCCCTTTAACAGTGGGGCCAAGGGAGAATACTGGGCACTGAAAATGGCATATCCCCAAGGAACATGTGCCATCTTTTCAAAGGCGCAGTTCTCCCAGAAGCAATAGGAGCAGCATCTGTGCATATAGCTTTTAAGTTTGTAATTTGTCTGTAATTTCTGTGCAATCACCAATATTCTGTGGGGCTTCTAGGGTGGTTTTTTAGTGTGTGTTTTCTTTACCATTGCAGAGACCCAATTCTCTCTCTGAAAGCCCATATGCTCCTGTCCTGTTTGACTTTAGCGTGCAGGAAATGGCCTCTGTCCAATTAGCAGCATGGGAATTAGCACTGCTCAAAATTTGCTACTCCCCACTGTATTCCCCTCTGAGACTGCTGAACTTCAGTGCTCGATTTTCTCTCTTTCTCTCTTTTTTAAACAGCATCACAAAGATTGAGTGCATAGCAGACTATTAGAAAAGCACTGTTAATACTGAAGTCAGAAGGTGCAGCTGTTCAATTCCAAGTAATGGTAACACAGAGGCATTTCAGGTGAGTTGTGTTTTCAAGGTATTTCTTTCTTTGCAGGCTTAGTATATATCATTTATCTTGTAAAATATTACTAATGTTGGCTGGTCGTGTACCTCATCATGAACTCATAACATTTGGTACTTTACTTAAGGCCAAGCCTCTGGAGTCTCATGAATAACAGAAAAATTTCAGTTTTAGCATCTACGCCTTCGTGAAAAGAACATAAAGGATCATCAAAGTACAAATGGACAATGAAAAGTAAATAAACAATCACAATTCTATACACACATATATACATGAACATACATTTTTATACTAATATATTTTTTTCTAAAGTCAGCTCTATTTTTCTAAAGCCAACTCTATGATGCTTTATGAGAGAAAGGAGAAAGTAACAAACACTCTTTGTGTGCTTGCGATTGACATTTCTGCATGAATACCACGTGTCATTAAAAAGGAGAAATTCATCTGAGATAACATAATTACGATACCTCATTTTTAACATCCTGTGCTTGAGCTTTTACCAGTGTGACTTCAACGTGATATGTTTCTGTGGCAGTACATATTTACTGTATAAAAGAGATAGCTAGTGCTCTTTTGTGATGAATGCAAAGCAAGGAAAGGAAACTTTTTATTTAGGCTGCTGGACACAGACCAAAGCTGTAGTTTTTCCTAGCTGTCTAGCTCCCAGACTGACTCTCACAGTAGGTGCCTAGTGTCACTGTAATGGGTTTCTTGAAGTCCTGGCCTGGATTAGGCAGTTACAGATCAGAGTGAAATTCCAACTGAATTACACACGGCTTACCTTCTTTCAAAGCAATTAAAAAAATTCTTTATAACACACTTTTAAAATGTTGTATTGGAAAGCACATTTCCTGAGCAAGCAACTAAGTCCCTGCTGTGTCTTTTGCCATTCATCCACAATCACAGTCAAAATTCAACATCACTATTGTCATTATTAACCTTGTGCCAAGCAACGAGGCCAGAACCCGACAGGACTGAATATTCTGCAAAGCTATCTTCA
Organism: Polioptila caerulea; assembly: GCA_013397295.1. NCBI lineage: Eukaryota > Metazoa > Chordata > Aves > Passeriformes > Certhiidae > Polioptila > Polioptila caerulea. The sequence goes on from VYXF01001053.1 coordinate 162,183, forward strand.
GGTGCAGGGCCTAATATGTAAGTTGCAAACCAAAGTAGCTGGGAGAAACTGAAAAAGTATTTGTTTATTTGGGGCAGGGGGAGGGGATTGACCTTCCCTCTCCTTCTCTACCAGGAACCTGTTGAAGGTATACCAGATGGTGTTTAGGAAGTAAAATTTATTTCCCATATTCAGTGGGCCAAAAATGTGTGATGCCAAAGAATCACACAGAATAGGCTTCATTCATTCTATGATAGAAAGGACTTTAAAGATCTCCTAGCTTGTATGCCCCTGACAAGAGCCTTCCACTAGACCAGGTTGCTCAAGGCCCCATCCAGCCTGGCCTTTAACACTTCCAGGGATGGTGCATCCATAACTTCTCTGGACACCCTGGTCCAATGTTTCACCACCCTTACAGTGAAGAATTTTTTTCCTAATATCTAATCTAAACCTGCCCTCTGTCAATTTAAAGCCATTTGCCCTTGTCATATTCTATAACCTATTTGATGCCAAATTCCAATAACTGGTTCTCTTTCATCTCTAGATGGAAGTTGGGCAGAGCCTCCACAGACACAAAATAAGGAAGGCACATCTGGATGCTGCAATAATTCCAAAACGTCTTTTCATTCTCAGCTGGACACAAAGTGGAAATATTTTGCCAAAATTGGGGAAAGCTCATCAGCAGAGAAACTTGTGTGGAACTGCATTGCAAGAGGCTCACACAGCTCTGCTGAGATTAGCACAAGCCTGTCTGTAAGGTACAAATGGTGTTGAACTGGGAGGAATTTGACAGCAAGAGAACACAAGACAATATGGCTCAGAGACAGTGTCCTGATAGCAAAAGTAAATGGATGATATTTGTGGCAGTCTGGAAGCAGCCCAGAGGACCACTTTTCTGTGATGAGGAACTCTTCTACTGTTGTTCAGTGGTGGGAAAATAAATAAGAGAGCCCTAGGAAAGAGTCTGGACAAAAGTGCTGTGACACAGAACTGAGAGACACAGCAGCATTAGGAATAAAACTATTTCCCTCAATTTTCAAGAAATATATGTGAATTTTTTTTTTAATTGGAGAAGAAACTGACTTTTTTGATAAGCTGTTTAGCCAAACTAAGACCATGGGGAGGTACTATGCAAATTATGTATAGAACCTCTGGCAGTGTATGGCTTCACCATTGTGTTTGACCCCAAAAAATTCTTTGATCAGTGTATTGCATCCCACATGTTGGAGTTTGAGCTGAAAATCTATCCTAGAAGTGTGAACCCATTCCTATCATGTCCTTTCCTAAGAAGACCTTGTGTTGTTTGCTGAAGTCGGCACAGAAGCAACCTCATACTGTCCCAGAAATTAGTTATTATTACACTGTGCTCATAATTAGAGTTTTGTAAAAGGATTTTCTTCAAATCTAAAGCTTACTTATGGGTCTTTGTCCCTCAAATGTGCACCTGATTGCACTGTAAGGAGTCTGCTGTCATCCATAACCTAGAGAATCCATAACCTAGCTGGACACAAGGGCCATCTGCAGGTGTCCAGGATGCTCCTGTGTGACAGGAGGTGATGCTGTTGCTCTGGTGTGGCAGCAGTGAGGATGGTGGGTGGGCCGGCAGGCCGGGGGTGGGTATGTCCTCCCTACACGCGAGGGCGCTGGGGGCAGGATGGCTCTGCCGGCTCCCTTAGGGTGAGTGCCTCAGCATCAGCCCTGATTACTGACTCCTGTGGGGGCGTTGGGTCCTCCCTTAATTAGCCATGGCCTGTGGTCATTGACAGGCTCTCGGCCATTTTAATGAAAAGATGTGTTCTAACAGTGACCTTGATCTAACCGGAAGGTGCCAATCACATCGAGAATGACTGTCATAACAATCATCGCCGGCACATCGGGGACCTCAGGACCAGCAGAAAGACAGGCAGCACTTATTCTCAGCCTCCGCGGCTTCACCCTGCAGCAGGTTAGAGGAGCCCAGAGCAAGGGAATTTAGACTTTCCACCATGTGCTTGCGTCCTGATCTGAGGAATTAGCTCTTCTGTCGGGAATTAGTGAGCTTCACCCCGCAGTAACTGCACAAACGTCGCCTCTATCGCTCCTCCGCTGTCCTCCAGCAGCCTCAGCTGGCTGTGCCCTAGCTCCCCTGCAGGTCTGCCCCCAGCGCAGCAGCCCAGGGCACCGCACTGGGATGCCCCAGCTCTGGGGGTCCTGTGGAGAATTCCCGCTCCCTCTCCCCAAAAGCCCTTCTTTGTTCTGCGCCTTCATTCCCTATTCATGTGATCACCTCGGTGCAATGCTGTCTCTCTCCTTCCCTGACTCTGCAGGAATCAGCGGTAGCTTCCCTCTCCATCTGCTGCTGCAGAAGGCTCCTGGGCTGCGCTCTGCCCTTCCCCCCAGTATTTGTAGGTCTCTCTCTCCCTCCTCGCCCTCTCTCCCCCCTTCACCCCCTACAAAAGTCCTCAAGAGTCAGCTGTCACTTGTTTTTATTTTCTCCTGGCTCCTGTAGCACGGTCACATCTGACTTGCCTGCGCTATTCCTCCGTGGCTGGGGGAAAACGTGGCCAACTTTTGCCTGGTGTCAGTTTAGCAGCCTGGGCCGCCTCCTCCTCCTCCTCCCTCGGGGTCGTAGGAGCCGTTGCCGCACTGTCTCCTCTCCTTTCTCATCCTGGCTGGGCTGCAGCTGGCGTGACTGGTTTGAGAAAATCTGGGGCCCCCCGCAAAGCTGCTCAATTGAGTTTGCCTCCTCCTCCCTCCCCCTGCCCCTGCAAGGCTCGGGAGGGTCTGCGTGACTTTTCCCCCCTTCCCCCTCCCTTTGGCAGGCAAGAAGGCCAGTCCAAGCCAGAGATGCAGGCAGGAAAGCTGTTGATGCTGGTGGATGGGGAACTCATGGCAATCGTGGGGAGCAAGGGCTTTCTGAGATCCCTGCACTGCTGCCTTTTGGGACTCAGCCAGAACAAAGCACCAGTGGCTCCTCCAGCATGCCAAGGGCGAGTGGACATCCCTGGTGCTGGGCTCCATCACGCCCCAGCCATCCCGGGGCCCTATCCCCACACTACCCAGCCAGAGACCGCTGGGGTCCCTCAGTCCTTAATGAATTGACCCTTTCCTGCTTATCCTTTTACGATTGCCCTGGGGCATGGTTCATTTTACTCCGTCCTTTAATGAGTCAAAGGGGTCCAGTAGGAGCCTTTCCAAGACTGCTTTCTGCATTTCTTTACCCGTTCTACAAGCTTAATGAATATGCCACCAGAAAGCTCATTAGATGTAATGTCAGTTCTATTTCTGGTGCTCCCTCTTGGAGAAACTGTGTACTGTGCTGGCAGAGAGATGAACCCAATGAGAGCCACAAATAAATACCGAACTCCTCCTGTCCTTTCTTTTCTGTCTTTCCCATTTTCAGGCTTAAACAGGAACAAGGGAAGATCCACGGGCCCTTCTAACTTCTCGTGCTGTTCATTTATCCAAGACTGTCTTCCCTCTTGGCCCCTTGATCTAAAACCAGTAGTCTGGACTTTTTGCTCCTTGTCACTGCCCTGGCTGCTGCTGTGGCTTTGGTGTGTGGCAGGGAGGTCAGAAGCTGCATGGAGGAAGTGGAGCCTTTAGAGAATGATGCAAACCCCAGTGCTTCTGGAAAGCAATCAGCCCTGTTTATTGCAGGTGAATCAGAGCTCCATGACTGGTGAATCACTGGAGTATTTGACATGTCAGAGCAGTGGAAAATGATTCACTGAAGGTTTGATCTCCAGTGAATAGATTTTTTTTTTCCCCCCTACCAAGGAAATTTGGAATTGTTTCAGGGTCTGTTTAGGTCCCCACCTCCCTTCCAGGGAAACAGGCATTCACAGAGACAGGCAGATAGATATAATGGAGGGCAGGGAGAAGAGAAATTTAAAGATGCAGTTAGGTGGTTGAGAGCAGACCCCTCCTGCTGCCTGTTCTTGACTGATGGGTGTTATGTATATGTGAGTCTGCCTGTCGGTAGTAATAAGGAAGGCAGAAGTAGGAGAAGGAAGAGGACATGGTTACCTTGCAATATAAAGTATCTCTGCTAGAAAGTTGTAAAATGCGTTCTCCTTGCCTTTGCAAGCCCCTTGAACCCTTCCAAAAATCGAAGGAGAAAAGTTCTTCTGCTTTTCTATTTCACTTTCTACAGATGTGTTTTTCAAATGTAATGTTATTTTGTCAGCTGTGTTAATATCATCTGGTGAGGACGTCTATTTTGGGAGTGAGGATTCTCAGCTCTGTAGAGGACTTGTAAAATATAACATGACTTTTGATGCAGCAGGAACACTAACACCCTCATAGAAAAATCCTATTTATGCTGGAATTTGAACAAGGTATTACAGTGATTTAAAGGGTACAAAATCAGAAATATGCCAAGATTAGTGGCCTCCTATTGGTCTTAATCTTGTTCCGTTACCATTTTCAAAGATATATTAATAGCTTCAATTTTTAATTTGAATTTTTCTTCCCTGTAAGGTATCATTAAGTTGAAAGGTGGAAATGAATGACACTGGTAAATTGGTCTCCTGAATGTCTTTGTGTAGTAACAGAGGGTCAGCTGTTTCCAAGTTGCTTCCTCATGTGGATATCGGTTTTAGAGTAGATTGGGTCCTGTACCTCCAGGGTTGTGGAGAAGGCAACAATGGCTGTAAGTTGCCTTAAACTTTCTTGGCTTTCTCTTCCTGTTTCAGAGCTGGAACACCCCCCCTTTACTTACTTGTCTGTCCTTTCCTTAGTGCACGTCTCAGGAGAAGGCAACAAACATTCCGTGTAAGGCTCCTTGGTGTGAGGGCTGGTCACAGGGTGTGTCCCTGGTTTGCAGGGTGAGGCTGCCCAGCACCAGCATGTGCAGACAGAAGTGTTGGCTAATAGTCTTCCACAAAATACCTGCTCTAAAAATGGTGCTACCTAGATACTAATAACTGTTTATTTTTGTATTAGTATTATTTTATTCTAATTAATTCTGTGGAAAGCTTCTTGCACAATTAAAATGATGAAGTAATAATAAAGAAGTTGGGAATCTCTTGAGCTAAGGGACAAAGGGAAGTGGCAATTAGTGGAGCTATCTTTAGCTCTTGGGCCCTTTGCAAGGACAACAGAGAGCTATTTAATGTGGGGGCTGGGAAAGTTCTGCCTTAAAACAAATCTAGAAGAATACTTGTGCTCCAAGTTGTTTAGTTCTCCCTAACATCTAGCCACTTCTGAAATAGCAATGTGGTTCTCAGTATTTTAAGATGAAACTGTCTTATATCCTTTAACCTTTTCTCCTCTGAGGCAGATAGATATTCTACCAGGAAGCCCCATAAGAGATTAGCGCTACTGATATACTCACCCCATAGCTACCACCTCCTTATTTTTCTAGGAGCATGCTGTGTCTGGCAGCTGGTAAGAAAATAAATAAATAAACCCCAGGAATCAAATTCCTGAGGAATCTGGTCATTTCAAGGTTCCTCTATACATTCACAGGTTTTAAAGGCCAGAAGGGACAATTATATTCTGACCTCTGGTGCAACATAATCCATTGAGTTTCTCCTAGTGTCGCCAGCACTCAGCCATATGAAATGAGTTTGTGCTCTTTAAAATCCTCTCCTCAGCTCTGGTATCATCTCTCAAACAATCCCTTTTTACCCCTTATACTCTCCTGTTCACTACTCTGTGTGTCGATGAGGGTGCTTTCAGGTCTTCAAACAGTAGCAGCCCCAGAGCAGGATTATTCTGTGTTAAAGCAGCACAGTGCAATCCCTTTAACCCATGCTCCCTGCTTCACCTCTGTGCCTTAGCACAGCATTTCAGCCTGGCTCCCAGAGGTGGGGACAGCCTTTACAGATGTATCACAGATAGCTCGTCCCTGGGTCCCCTCCATGGAGAGGTTTTAGGGCAGTGTTTTTTCCCCATCAGTGTGGATGGGTGGTATCTCTTCCAAGTGGCTGGAGAGCAGTAGCACTGCAGCTGAAGGCTGACTGGCTGGCTGGAGCCTCTCTTCACGCAGCCTTGGAAGGCAAGAGTTCATGTCTTTTCACTTTATTTATTTCTGTGACTGCTGAGATCAAGGGCTGGCCTGCCTTGCACAGGGATAGTGGTAGCTGGTGGCTGGTTCTGTTCGTGCATCTGTGTGGGATTGGGAGCACATTGGTGTTGGGGGACTGTGAGGCCTCATCTGCACCTGAAGCAGGCAGAGCTGAAACCCTGCAACAAAAAAAAGAACAGTTTCTTAGCAGGTGAAAAAGCTGGGAAGGAAATCTGGGCCAAAATCCCTGGCCCAGGTAGAGTGGGGGCAGAACGCCTCTAGCCTTTAGTCAGAGCAGCACTCCCAGCACACCTGGGCAGAAGAGATGACTGATTCCTGTAATGAACCTGAGTAACTTGTGTGTCAGACGATTATTGCCTGCCCAGCAGGGTGGTCAAAGCCTGGCAGCTGTCTGCAGCCTGGCAGATGCTTTGCTTGCCTTCTGTTAGTGAAAGGAGGGCTGGAACCCCAACACATTTCTGAGGTGGGCAACTGGCAGCAGCTGCTCACTGCCCCTGTGCTTGCCGTGGCAGCAGCATTGTGTTTACCCTGGTGCAGATGAGGGCTGGGTCTGGCTTCCCGTTTACTGATGTTAAACCAGTACTCTCACTTTCAGTTCTCTTATGATGAATCTCAGTTCATATATTTATCCAGAAAGTCTGAACTGATATTATCTCTGTATCCTCAAATGCTGGTGATGAAACCCTTATCTTGCACAGTGATTCTTGATCAGCAAGAATGACTTTTTTTGCTGTGCTTTACTTCTGCCCTAAATTGTATGGGTTTTTTGGAAAGCAGTGTAGTTAGGCATCCACTAAGAAATTTACCCCTCTACCACTCTGAGTGTGCCAGAGCTCCTGTTACTTTACCTGACATCTTCAAACATGCATTGCCTCTGAGGTAGAGCTGAACAATCACACAGGGTTGCTCTTCCTTCTTTTGGTCAGTTTATTTACTTAGCTATTCATCCAGGGCAGATGTCGAGCTGTTCTAGCTGGGCAGCAAAGCCTGAAGGCTCAGGCTGAGAAGCAAATAAAAGAACCTCAAATGTATTATTTTTTTAAAAAATCTCATGATCTATTAAGCATGTCTCCCTGTCTGCCAAGGGCCTGACTGGTTCTTCTGGACTGATTGGTTGGCAGTACTGCCATTTCCAACAATTTCCAGCCTTCCCATAGGAGCAGTGATGTGGTTTATATATTTCAGTCTTGCTCTTCACTCTGCTGCTGTCTTTAAAATGGCTGAAAGTCCTGAGTGTAGGGAGTAGGTGTTTCTAAAAAATCCCTTTGTGCGGTACTCTCTTTTCCACAGCCACGATTCATTTACCATTATAAACAATGCGATAACTTAATTCCAATGGGCTGCTTTAATGTGCAATAAAATATAAATTTAGGCAGCATGTAAAATAAGCTTTTCCTGCCATATGACAGAAACCACAACTGTCTGGCATGGACACACAAGCCAGAACCTGAAAGGAAGCAAAGCACAAAGCCAGACATGATCTTTGATCATATGTTGTTTAAAATTAACAGCACAGATCATACCCACACTTAAATAACACATCTGTCTAGGGGCTAGATAGTAACACACAATATGCTTTTTTAATTCATTATGCATTTGAATCTCTCCCAAGTAACAGGTGGTTTTCTGACAACGAAGCCTGCCAAAAAAAGGCTTGAGAAAGGTCTGGCTGATGGTTATCCTGGGAGGTGAGGTAGCCTGGGTTCCTGGATAGCAACAAGCCCTGGCTCTCTTAACTCTTTTCCTGCTGGTTCTCCATCCGATTCTGCCATAACTGATGCCCTGCCTGTCTTACAGCACCTGTATTCAAGCCTTCAGAGGGGAAGTTGTGTCCTGAGGTAGGGCAGCAGAGGCTGGGGATCTGTGTCCTGGGGCTGAGGAGCTGTTCCACATGGGCAGTGCTGGGGGTGCCAACCTGGCTGCTGAGCAGGTTCCAAGGGTGGATCTGGTCTGACCAAACACACGGCTTCCTCTGGGAAAGGGTCCAAGTTATTGACCTTAGAGACCCTTTATGGCACCTTTGAAGGGTGATTCATCCTAGACTGTAACCATTTCTGAGATGGCTGTGTCCACAGGATGCTCGCTTGCGTCCCAAACTGTGACAAGCTTGGATGGTAACATTATGCTGCAAGCAGGGATCAGAGAAGTGATTCCCACCTGAGCTGCTCACACACTGGTCTGAAGAGCTCAAACCACTCAGACTACCTTGATGTGGTCATGTGTTGCCTTTTAAACCAGTGCACATCTGAAAGGTGTGGGTGGCATGCAGACAAGGGGCTGGGGTCTGTCATGGCAGGCATGCCCTAGGCCCCTGCCATCTGCTGTTCACAGGCACCTCTGAAGCAGAGGGAAGCTGTGACTCTGCCAGGCTTGGTGTTCACGGAACAGTGACCGGCACCCAGGCTGAGAGAGGAACATGTAGAACCTGATGCACCTTCATCTTCCCTACAAAAGGGGAAAATCATCTATAGCAGGTGATCCCTCTACAGCATGAGGCAAAGAAATTATTAACTATCTCACTATGCATGGCAGCAACTGCTAGAGCACATGAAGTTAGCCACATCTTCTAAAACTCTAGCTGGGGTGTCTGGAGCCCAACACATGTCCCACTGCACCGCTCCTTGGGGCTGTGGTGCAGGTTTGCTGGTGTAGAGCCTGCTGGCTCTCCAGGCTGGGAGGGATGGGAATATGATGTGGCCCCACTCCTCCCCTGACTTTTTTGAATTACTTTGGGGTGGACTTCAGGAGATCAGTCTGTTCCTCTGGCATCTTGTGAGCTCAGAGTAGAGGCAAGATTCCTGACCTTAGCCCTTGCAAAGTGAGGTGAGCCCAGCTCCAGCAGCAATGGATTTGTGTCCCTTCATATACTCCAAATACAACAGTAATTAATTTTGACCTGTTCCTTGTGTAAGCAGCTGCTCTGGGAGGTAGGGGAAAAAGAGATATGGCTTCCTCCAGGGCTTGCACATAGTAGTTCCCGTTTTTGGCAAAATAAACTCACCAGAGGGTGATGGAAAGCCTTCTCTCTTGCCTGGGGCTCCTTGATCCTCACACCCCCACGGTGGAGGGAAACACCTTCCTTTGGGTGCTTGGCACAGGCATGCCTTACTTACCAGGAGTGCTTGGTTAGGCTTCCTCCAGACTGGACAGACCAGATGTTTGTAACCTGGGAATGGAACAGGAGATGTTCATCCTAGCTTCTTTCCTGCATGTAATGACATGTTAGTCCTCAGGGTCCTTCTGGGTCACTTGTCACATGCAGTTTGGGTCGAGGTCTGCCCAGAACAGATTTCCAGATCAGTGACTGCCTCTGCTGAGAGGAAGTTTGTTAAAACAAACTTCTCAAATGTAATTTTTGTGGTTGAGTCCATGGAGACACAGGTAGTTACTGGGAGCTGTAGTAGGATTTGATCCCAGCCGCCCTGTCAGTCACAAGGAGGCTTTGAGAAGTCCAGGCACTGAGCAGGGTAGAGATTAGCTCTGAGCTTAGGGAGTGTGTCCTGCTCTCTTTTCTTTATGAATTTCTCCTTCTCCTCACACATTCATCCCACCGGTCTGCTTTGCCCAGCGCCCAGGTAGGAATCAGCGCTGGGAATACTTAGCACAGAAGAGCTAGTAGGGTTCCTTGGCTAGTAAAGGACTGTAAATGGCAATGATTCCAGACTCTGAAGACAAAGGTGATGGGTTTGGGGGCTTTGGCCTTAGCTTTTTGCCGGTGGGTTGGGCAGAGGCCTGCAGATCCTCTGACACCTATGCTTGTCAGTGGAAGAGGGTTGCAGCCATTGACGGCCTAACCACAAAAGTAATTTTTCATGCTGCTTACAAATTAGGGGACTTTCTAGGAACAGCACCTGTGCAAAGTGCACTCACACAAAATGGCAGTGCTTGCACACCAAACCATTGGGGATTGCCCGGGCAGCTCCCCACGCTGCTGCCCTGCAGCACCCTCGCCCCTCCTCTCCCCTGCACCTCCTGTGCAAGGAAGGAGGGATTTCCCCCGGGTCTAGCGCCTGCAGCCGCAGGAGGAAGCCGTGCCGAAGAGATGCACCCCCTCACCAGGGCATGAGAAGGCTCTCGCGTCTAGAAACCCCGGCGTGGGAAGACAAGGAGCCATCTTTGGTGCAGCTGGCTGCAGGAGTGCCGGAGGGCACTGGCAGAGTCCCCGGTCAGACCGGGTGGAAGCCGAGCGTGTTGTGAGGGGTGTGTGGCACACGCGTGACGGGCGCCTGGCAGCCTTCGCTGGGGCGCGCAGGCCCCGCAGGCCGGGGCTCCCCGGGGCCGCTGCCGGCCACCAGCTCGGCATCGGCAGAGCGCAGCTGGCAGCTCTCGTCCGGGGGGACCGCGCTGCGTGTTTACACGAGGAATCATATGGTAACCTCTTCTAGCTGGTGGGCAACTCGCAGGGTTACCTCATCTGCAGTGGAATTACCTCATCGGTGTGAAATGCAGTGCGGTGGAGGCAGAAGCAAGGCAGGCTGCTCCGGGGCACGGCTCCCTCGGCAGCAGGCTGCAGAGCAGTGACCCCTCAGGAAAGAAACTTGAAATCTGTTAGTTCTACAATCATGTCAATTCACGAAGAATTCTCACATCAGTTGGATTGCAGCATGAGTGGCTAGCCATGCGTGCACCCTTTGGATCCCTGTGAGGAGTCAGCTGCGCTGACCCACGGTCCGCTCTTGGCGATGCCCGGCTGCCGTGTAAAGTGCTGGTGGCACTGCAGGGAGCAGCAACCAGGATGTCATTCTCCACCATCGCTTAAGACTAGGAGAGTGGAGCTTTTGGCATCCTCTGGCTTAAACATGTTTCTTGACCCAGATTATCCTACTTCACCTCTTTAAAATCAAATCAACCAATTATACATATATAAATAAAAAATTGCCTGTGATGCCCAGGAACATATAATAAATTATTGGTGCCATAGGCAGAGGAGTTTATTAGCCCCTGCCAAGCTATTCACAATGTAAAGGACATACTGACCTAGAATGATCTCTTCCTTCCAATCAGCATTTACACTGTAACAGGAGGAGAGCCAGTCAGTATTTGTGCATTGGTAAGGTTAACCCTTCAGGCTACCCTTGCAGATATTTACTCTAGGATTTTGTGTACGACTCCAACCCTGGCAGGCCATTTTTATTTCTAATAAACCCTTTTCTTAATCGAGGAAGCTGTGAGTTGGAGGCCACCACTTCTATGAACAAACATATTTTAAATTCCTTAGAGCATGTGTGTATGCACATATATATTTGTGTGTCTGTGTGTATTTTTCTTTTCTCCCAGGCTATTTATCATGTCCAGTTGGACACATTGTGTGAGCACAGCTGCTCTTATCTGGCACAGGGTAGGATATTAAAGGGAAGATTAAGATTACCATTTTGCTTTATTTCATTTCTCAGAGCTTGATCTGCATAGCCAGTTCTTGTGTGTGTGCGCGCGCGCGCGTGTGTGTGTATGGTGAATAATAGTTGTGAGCAGCGTTTGCACGTGGTGTCTCCAGGCAGTAGGTAAGGCACATCTGGAGTTTACAGCATCCTGGAGATAGTTGCTTGAATCCCAGGAGCGTGGGTCAGGCTGGGAATGGGGGGCTGGTATCCATGGTGAGGCTCCCTATCTCACAGTACCAGGTGTGTGCATGTGAAGTAAGTTCTTGGAAAGGCCGTTCTCAGGGGAGAAAAAGAGAAACCGGGAGAGAGGTAATTAGGAACTACCTTGCACAACTGAACCAGCTCATTAGGGATGAGTAAGGGAAGGACAGTGCTCGAAGCAGGTGATGTGTGTAGAGGTTTCACACAGCCTGCCACAGGCCATGCTCTATTTATTTTTCCTTTTATTTCCGTTTCCCTTTTTCTTTCTTTCTTTTTTTTTAATTTTTCTTTTCCTCTTTCTATTTTATCCTCTCCTCTTTCCTTTCTTTCCTTTCTTTCCTTTCTTTCCTCTCCTTTCTCCATTTCTCTCTCTCTGTGTGCATAAGGGTGGAGAATGGAGCTTCTGAAATAATTCCAGATGGGTCTGTTTGACAGCGTCAGTGCTAGTTGTTCTCTAAACTGAAACAAGATCCATATTTGGATCAATATAGATTTGTGTGTGGGGAAGTGTTCCCTTTTATTTCTTTGTCAACTGAATGTGGCAGAGCTGCTAAAAAACACATGCTCTGAAAGCTACTAGTTATTAAAACAAAACCTCCTGCCTGCTCTTTTTGCACTTCATCCATTTCCATACATAGACCTAGGGTGTGGCTGATCTCACACTTAGGCTGTTTGACCCCCGCACATTGAAGAATGTGGCCATTGCACTTCTGGATGTTTGGAGCCTCCTGAATCCCACCCCAGCTTCCCAGCATCCCTCAGAGCAATAGAAGCATGATGCTGCCTTAAGCTCTCAGCAAAAATTGGGTGAATATGGCTCATAATCCAAGCTTAAGTGGATTTATGGGGTGAAGAGGCAATCCTCCTTCTGTTCTGTGTTTCACAGTGCTGTTTGGAAAGAAAGCTGATGCATGATTGTATTAAACCTTCCCTCTGCTCCAAGCCCTAAATCATGCATGAAAACAACATGTCCTTGTGGGGTGCTGAGCATTGGTCCTTGTGAAGCACTAGGCACCATATAATATCAAAATCTGATACAGGATCAGACTGGGAAAGGCTTCCCCTAACTAAACTTACTGTTTAAGTAACACTCACTAATGGGTGTCTCTTCAGCTTTGTCACTGTCTTCCAGGCAAGGAGGGTTATGGCTCTGTGTGCTAAGTCGGGCTTGAACCTTCTTTTTGCAGGAAGAATTTTGAACTCAAGGAACTGGGAAAGGAAGCTGCAATTCTCTCGTGCAGGTGAAATTAGAGAAAGATATGACTCATTGGTGGGGCAAATTGATCCTGCCAGCTGGGCTTCATTCAGCTGAAAAATATGCCCCTGTGGCTGCAGAGAAGCCAACCAGAACTAACCAGAGGGGTGCAAATCTTCGAGTCAAAATGCAAACTGGGAACAACAAAGCAAATCATTCAGGTAGAAGGCATGCAAAATGCAATTGGTTCTCTTGCGCTTTACCTTGAATGGATTAAATCTGGCACTCGATGTGCAAACCCACAAGCGCTTGAACGGTAGTAAGCTGGCATAAGGCTGGCTATAATTAGAAGTGATATCTGCTCAGAATTAAAGTGCCAAATGTGCCTTCAGGTGTGTTCATTCTCCATCTTGCTTTTTAGTCCAGGCCTGACACATTTGGGATTCTTGCCACAGGAACGGTACCAAATGACTCACTCACAGTGGTAGCCATGTGCTGAAGACTGCATCCTACAGAATCAGTGGGCTTGCAGTTCAACATGAAAGGCAAAACCTCAGGAGATGGACATATGGTCACTTGGTTCAAATAAGCTCCTTCAAACTTGAAAATTTCTCTTAATTTTTATCTCCTTTCTGCCATTTCTACAGTTGTGGCTTTTCTTGATTCCTACTTTATTTGATTCTTCTCTGTCCTGTCATTCTTCTGCCTCATTTTTGTCTCTGTGACCTCGGGCAGTCCCCATTCTCAAATTCCTCCTTTTGACTGCAGGCACCACAAGTGCTCTGTTTATCCTTGACTCCCTGACAGCATGAGAGGTTTTATAGCCCCTCTGGAGGCTCAGCTGTAAAGACTGGAATGCTCTCTGCTAATTTCCTACTCATTCTCTCTTGGTTGCTGGTGTACTAGAGGACAGATCTGCAAAACTATCTAGAGGCGGGAGAGGCAAGCTCCACACAGCCCATATGCTAGATATTCTGGTGGAGGCCACGGCCCAGCAGCACAGCTGGGCAGCCAGCAACATGATGAGAAGGGCAGGTTTTGGGGCTCGCCTGATGGAGCAAGTGTAGAAGGGAGAATAGTATCTCCTGCCTCAAGGAGAGGCTCATTTCTCATTATGTAGAAAAGCCCGAGGATGTCGGGGTGGTATTGGTTGTACCCTATTGTATGAAGTGGTTGGTGTTGCAGGCATTCAGACCAGAATCTTAAAAAATTGTTCCTGGATCCAATACTCTCCACAAAATCCATCCAAGCTAACATTCGCTCTGCACTCCAAGTTGGCCAACATGACTGCAAAGTGTTAGACAAATCAAAATGTGGTTTCTTGCATTTTGTAAGTTTGGGCATCTTTTAACACCTGTTGGTCTATTAGAAACCATTTTTTGTGTTTTGTAGCATCTTGTGTCATGTTTAGCATGTCAGGAACAGAAAAGAAGACCTGCTCTTCACACAATTCCCTTCAGATCAGATTGATAATATGTATTGAATGATGTTGCTTAAATCAATGCAAATTGATTGAGGTTCTCAGAGCATCTGGAAGATAGCAGGAAAAGAGAGACCAATATCCTGAAGGGATATTCACGGCCATTTTTACAGTGTTGCACAACTTCTGCCCAAAGGGAAAAACTTGCAGGTCATTTTGAGAGGACATGCTTTGGATTGAATTTGAGTGCCCATGTAAGATAGGTAATGATGCTCCCTGAGTGCTGTTATCCCTCTTATTTCTTATAACTCCTCTAACTGCTAATAAATTACAATAACCATTGAATTATGGTCAGCAGGGAGTCTTAAGGAAAAAATTGGTTGTCTTAATGAGGAAGGGGGGAGTGGAGGAAAGAGATTTTAATAGAGAAAACAAACATCATCAGGACATGGACGTGTTTATTTTGCATTCAGATTGTACGCAAAAACAGGGAACCTGAAGAGCAAAGCTGCTGCTGCTGCTGTATTTCTGTCCATCTCCCCCATCCTGCTCAGAGTCAGAGGCAGCTCTCATAGCTGTCTGTGTGATAAAGCTTACAAGCAAATTGGACAGGGTGTCAGGCTGGCTATGAAATATGACAAATTAACAGCCGAGGCTGCTACTGCCCTGGTTACAGACACTTCATTTAGAAGTTATCATGTAACTGGATGCTTTCTGTAATTTGTGATGATACTGATTGTGATAAATTGCAAGATTCAGGTAAAAAATTCAGCCCATTCCTGAAACTGAATATTAAGGGAAGAGACGGTAGTCAATACCATGCCACTTAACTTCAGGCCCCCCGAATGAGAAAAGATCTCACAATAACAATAAAATTCTCAGTCACTGAGCAATGTAATTATATTAAGCTAATTACATTACAATTAGCAAATCTTTAATTTATTTTTAATGCCCTGATTAAACTTTATGTGGTAATCATAAAGCTTTCTCAATGGCAATCCTTTTGGGGAAGCATTGACACCAGTCAGGGGTCACTGCTTGATGTTAGAGTATTTCCTGAAGTAATAAATAATTGAATTTTTATCTAGCTTGGAAAAGTTTCCATACAAATGTTTCAGGCATATAATTTATTCCCTTCCTTCCCTTTACCTTGATGGCTGATAATAGAAAAATTAATGCTCCACATTCCAGTCCCCTCTGTTGGTCCCATGCATTTTCATTGGATTGTTTGTTTGTTTGTTTTTTAAAGCTGGCAGCTGTCTCAAAGGACCCAAAGAAGTCCTTATCATGTGTTTCTCAAGTGGTTTATCAGAGATTCCTCCTCTTTTCAGTAAGGCTCCCTGTGAGAAAAGGCTGGGAAATGTGCCTCTACACAAACTCTGTATCCCAGATGTAGCACCATCTTGCGCCAGACAAAGGAGGAAAATTAGGCATGATAAAACAACCTGGAATGAAATTAGGGACCGGAGTGTTAAGCTCCCTGAAAGTCATGTTCAGATCCAGTATGGCCTTAGAGGCACTTAGACCATGCAAGTCCTTCCGACTTTAAAGTTCCTAAGGCATCTAATGCCATTTTGGAGCATGCCTAACCAATGTTTCTGCCTTGACCAGGCTGTGCAGCAGGGTACTTATCTGACATTTAAGTCGGATTAGAAATGATGAACAACGCGTTCATCCACTTATCTTGTTGCAGGACTCAGTCTCACAAGGACACTTCGTATCCACCTGCTGTGCTCTGCCAGATCAGATCCTTCTTTGGCCATTAGGCCGAAGGTTTTTTCTTTCTTCTCATGTTTTTTCTACTTTAGCTAACATATATATATACATATATATATTTCTTATGAAGCATGACTGCTTTGTAAAGAAGAGAAGGGTGGTTTTTCCACCTTGAATGCCTTACCGATAGAGGGACTGAGAGTTCTCCATGCAGAGAAGCAAATCCCCTTAGAAAGAAGATGGGACAAAGCACTTTGGGTGGGACTATTCAATTGTTGCAAAAGATGGAGGATTTCAGTGACACCTTTTTTTTTTTTTCTGAACACCCTCTGTGGCACTGCTCAGTTCTGCAGGAAAGAAACGTCTTTCTGAAAGGGGCATCCAAAATGAGGAAATACACCGAGTAAAATAACTAGCTCTCCTCTGGAGAGGAGAGGGACATCAGCTGTACTATCCCACATCCTCAGGATTTTCCTGGAGGTGAGCTATGATGGCTTCTTGTTCAGTCCAACACTTTTAAAGTGAGAGCATGGAGCTCTGTGGATCAGGGCCAGACACTGCTATCTCAAAAATTCTATGCCCCAGCTGCACATTTTCCCTGTCTTCTAGAGGAGGCAAGGGTGACGGGGGAACAGAAACCAACCCATCCCCAAGCTCTGCCTGCCCTGAACATCAGATTCCTGGCCAAATGGGAACTAGGCACCATGCTGGGAGGGTACCATCTCATCCCTAAGGAGAAAACTGGGCTTTTTGCCCTGTGTCAGCATCACTGATGTAAAGCACCTACCCAGCTTCTAGGATGTGAGCTATTATCTCTGCAGGGCTCTCTGCTTCTCGGAGTAGATGTATCTGCTTCCCTGCCGTTAGCTCCAGGCTCTCTGCATGCCAGGCACCAAGGCACATACAGAGACACGTGTTGTAGCTCTGTTTTTTGGATCTGGTCCTTGATGCTTAGGGACCAGATGTAATTTGTTCATGCACCTTGAGCTCTGCAGGTGACTCAGGAGCGTGGGACTGGCCTCTACCTACGTTCAGCATGAGTGATAGGCAGCCATTCCCTGCAGACAAACTGACGTGTCACTGCCACACTAAATACACCAGAAGGAAATGGCTGAACTGGAGGAGCTGAAAACAGAGTGTACTTTAAACTGTGAATATCTGGGGCTAATTTTCAGGCTTCAAATTTTACGAAATTGCTTTATCAGGTCAGAATAATTGTTAAAAAATAGTAATTGAAAAAAGGTGTTATTTTACATCTTGTAAGTAAACAAGAGCAATGGCTCAGCACTGGGTATGGAGTGGCCTGCAGTCCTTGTTTTTGTTTGTGTGGGACCTTGAGCAACTGCTGTGTTTATTTTTTCCTGATAATCTCTCTAATAGCATGGAAAAAGAAGGTACAGATTGTGCCTTTTTGTTTTTTTTTTTTTAGAATTGAAATAATTCATGTTTCTCCTCCGTGGAATGAATTTCCCAACCATAATACCGCACGTTGAGTGTATCTGGAAAGGATGCTGCCTTGTTCGATGAACTGAATTGTGCACACAGTTGGAGGCTCTGACAGTGCCAGCATCAGTGAATGCAAGTTGCATAAAAAAGAGGCAGCATCATTCATGACACTAATGAACAGTCCTTCCTCGTCCATCAGAGAAATCTTTCCCAGGGATAACGATTCTCCTAGCATTTTCTTAGCCATAAAAGAAGAGATTGTGCTGGGTCTTTGGTTCTGTATGAAACTATCAGGAGGATTCTTAGGCTGGGAACAGAAATCAATGTTTCTGTGATACTGTATTGGCTAAATACTTAGACCAGAGAAAAAAGATTTTGTTTTGACTGCACAGTGAACTTCTTGTTTTGCTTTGCTGCTACAAGATTGTGAAAATAGAGTGAAATTTAAGGAGACATATTTGTTTCCAAGCAAGTCTGCCAGCAAGTTCTAGCCATTTATTGCGGTGCGATGTACCTGGTTCACTCATGTAGCCCTACAGCTTTAAGTAACTGTAACTTCATTGATTTCAGTGGAATCTCAGGAGTAAAAGGGGAAGATTGGTGTGACACAACAGTGATTCAGCTTTAATGTATTTCCTCATTCTTCTCCAGGTATTTATTATCCTTTAAGAGACATCTACTTTAAACCTTTCTTATTACTTGAAAAAAAGTCTCCTAAGATATGAACAAAACAGAAGGGGATCTCTGGGGATCTAATCTACAAAATGGCAATTAGACAAGATCTAAAACTAGGGGCTTGATCGTAATAGCAATTGAGGGTATTATCATTTCTTTATACTATTGAAGAAAAAGCTAAAGTATGGATACAGTTTTGTCAGAAAAATATGATTTGTCTTGCGAAACTTTATGAGAATTGTTGAATAAATATGGCCTGTACCTACTTATTTATCAGTATGTGTTACATCACTCCTAGGAAGTCCTGTCAATGAAAACCTTCACTGTAAACTAGACTGCAACCCACAATTCCAGCTATTTTTTCCTTTTAATCTTCCTCTTAAATATTTTGCTCCTTGCTCCCTGCCTTTCTGTGCAAACCAAAGTAATATATAATAGTCTTCTCCATACACTCTGTAATGGTCTAATTTTCCAGTGCTTTATGAGAGACTCCAGTGGTGTGAATTTAGATCCCAATCCATGTTGTTTTGTGGGTGATCATACCAGTTTTAATGGCCTGTGTGTTTGTTTTGTGTTTTAAATGCATGTGCAATGCCTTTGGGGGCAAGAAACTCATACAAATAGCTCAGTCTAGGAGATTGTGTTCATGTTCATGATGGCAACCATAATGATTGGGATTACAGCAGAAAAAGAATTTGAAGCTTGCCTTCTGGTTAGAGAGGAAAAATCGAACCCTATACCATTGACCACATTTAGGCACCCTTTATCTGGCTTTCTCCACTTCCCCAAGACATGCTAGCATCTGACAAAGCTGCTTCTATACTTCATCTGAGAGGTGGATTTAAATTTGAAAAATATACATGACTGAACAGTTTGATATGAGCCATTTAAAAAAAGTATATTTTAGGACTGATTGTGATTAGGTTACAGGCTGCTTTTCTGTAAAGTAAATTTGTCACATACTCTGCATTCGTATGAGGCATAAGGCTTTTGTCACTGGAGGAAATCACTTTAAAGGACCAGACCAAATCCCTCACATTGGTGAAGTATCTGTAATTCCTGATCTCCCTCGCATGACTGATTTCTGCAGGAGTGACGCTTTTGTGATCCATGCATTAGCAATAACCAGCTACAGCTACAGTAATTAAACAGTTTAAATCTACCATCCTATATAGATCCACTTTGATTGCTTGCTTTCTTACTGTTCTTGTTACTGGACTTCAGAAATTAACACTTTGGTAGACGCTGGGAAAGCCAGCTTTCCCCTCTTCCTGCCGTAAGATGAACCTTGTTAGAAAACAAGTCATTTATTGGCATTGATTTTGCATTAATGCAGTAATGATATTTATACTTTTAATCACTGCAATTTGCAAAGTGTGATTCAAGCAGAGTTGTTATTTTGTACTCTAGTGTCAGGAAGTTTTCATTAGTTCATTTGGTTTAACAGAATTAGAGAGCTTCTTTGAGAAAAAAGTATGAAGTATGAAAAGTATGAAGGCAAAAGTATACCTTCATTGTCAGACCAGTATAGGCAATTGCTACTCCTGGAAGAATATGGACTTGTGACATGGGACATTTCTGCTGAAGCCGACACTCAAGATCTTGTGTGACTGATCTGTCTGGTCAGAAGCCAAACTGAAAATTATTGTTACTCCTTTACAGGTGTGGCAGATTTGCTGATCATCTTCACCTCTAGAGGAGAAATGAAGCACTAAATCTCCAATATGTTTCTTTACAAAAGACACAGGTCTTATCTTTCTGAGTCATTCACAGGAATATGAAAGCTTAAAACTCACTTTTTTCTTTGTTCCCAAACCCTGAGCTTTTCACCTGGGAAACCCTTCTAGGTCAGAGCTCCTCCTCTGAGACCATATGACCTTTAAAGGTGGGCTTGAACCTTTTTTATGCAGCTGCTCTGCAATACAAATGAAGC
This sequence comes from Polioptila caerulea, assembly GCA_013397295.1. Lineage (NCBI taxonomy): Eukaryota > Metazoa > Chordata > Aves > Passeriformes > Certhiidae > Polioptila > Polioptila caerulea. The sequence goes on from VYXF01001053.1 coordinate 182,142, forward strand.
TCAAAGCTTTAGCAGCCAGACAAAGAAGAGGTCTTTAACCCACACAGTCTCTGTAAGGGGGGGTCATTTATGCTTAAATGACCCCTAATGGGCAAGTGATGAGTACTGTTCAGCACAACAATATTAATGGGCAGGCAGGAGCACAGAGCAAGGGGTAAGATGGATGCTTGCATGTTTCCGTACCTTACAAAGCAAAAAGGGGTGGGCAAACTTACCTACTCCTTTCCCAAAGGACAGCCAACAGCATCTGAGTATTTCAAAAGCAATGCTCCTTTTGTCAATTTATTTCAATGAAATTAAAATATTTCTAAATTCACATTTAATTAGATAAGTTTAGATTTATTTGGATTGTATAGCTTGGCTGATCTGAAGGTGAGGAGAAGTAGAAAATTTACTTTATTTCCAATGATCTGATGTCCATTTCCATGGAAACAGAAATGGAAGCAGGAACCAAACATAAGCAGTCACAGCCCTGGTTAATTGCCCATGGCCGCTTTCTGTTTCCACTTCTATAGTGCTGAACTCTATGTTTCCTACTGACCCCGTTACTACATAACAATGTGTGTGAGAGGGACTGATGAGGGAAGACTGGGCACAAGAAAGGTGGAGAGAGGAAAGATCTGAGAGGCAGATGCAGGCTCTCCAGGCTGACCAGTAAAGAAATCTCCTTTATGATTTGTTTTGCTTGATTGGAAAAAAAATGAGGAGTGACATCAGCAAAACTAATTTTAATTATTAGTTATTGCTAATTGGTGCTGTAACAACACTTAATGACAACCAATGTAAATACGGAGTTGCTCCATGGAAGTTGATGATAGTTTAACAGAAATTAAGAACAGACACTGTCCTTTAGTTAAAAAAGCAAAAAAAAAAAAAAAAAAGTATTAATAGAGAGCAAAAATAATTATTGATAAAAAAGTGTGTTTCTGTGGCTGCTGGGGCAGTGACCTAACTAGTATGAGTCATATTTTCTCAATTTGGCATGCTCTGATATGTTTATGATGCAACTGACTTCTAGAGGTAGGCCACCTTATTGAATGATAAAATCAACACTGAGTATGGAAAACAAACCACAAGCAAATCTATTGTTTGAAAAACTGTTTTATTTGTTCATTAAAGCAATTGAACACCTCTGCACTCTCAAATTTGGCCTAAAACCAGGAGCACAAAATAGCATTAAAAACAATACTCCCTGTTCTTGTTGTTTCCAAAACTAGATTCTCCAGCAGGAAGAAATGATCCCCAGAGGTTTGGCTTTGTGGAAACCCAGCCAGGTCTTAGGCCTTTTGAGGTTTACTCATCTCTTGTAATCATGCTGGCATCTGTCCTGTAACAGATTTCTTGCTGGTATAGAACAGCTAATTCTAGCCTAACTGAGCTATAAACTAACCAGAGACTGCTATTTGGAAGGGTTTAAAGAGGATTGCATCAAAAAAGAAGTTTGATGGGTTTTTTCTCAACTGTTTTGTGGGCAAAATACTGAAAATAATCTAACATGCATTTCAATACATTAAATAAAGGTGGAAGCGAGAGTCGGAGGGGAAAGATGTTACAAGGTCCTTAGGCTTTGAGACAAGATAGGCTCAAAGCACAGCATCTTCTCCCAGTGTCACATCCCACCACTATTCAGTGCCAATCTTCTCCCAGTGTCACATCCCACCACTATTCAGTGCCAATCTGCAGCACTCTGTGGTGGTCACGTGAGCGTTCCTCATGCTCACTTTGCCCATCAAAACAGTGGTTAAGTGTTAGAATAAAGTTTTTAGAGAAGTGGTGGAATCTCTGGAAGCATTCAAGAAATTACTGGACGTGTCACTTAGAGCTTTAGTTTAGTTTAGTTGACGTGGTGCTATTCAGTCAAAGGTTACACTCTATGGTCTTGAAAGTCTTTTCCAACCTTAATGATTCTGTGAGAATATCCCAACAACAAGCATCGAGCATCAAAAGAGTAACTATCAGAGAAGTACAAACTTTTACAAACACTCTTCCATCAGGATGCACTGTGGTATTGAAACGCCCTGGAATTTTCTTCCTCAAATAAATCTTCCCCTCCATTTTAACACTGTCTGGGATATCATGGGAAGGGAGTGGTGATTTTAAACTGGGCAATTTGTTCGTAGCTTTTGGAAGAGCTTCCCTGATTGTCTAAATGTGTATTGCTTGATAGATTGAGCGAGAATCGTTTCAGGTGCGTAGAGTCAAAAGATCAGGTGTAAGTGGTGAGGGATGTCTGACTGCAGCTGGAGTGTGGACAGGACAGATGGCTGTCGAGGAAGGAGGTGGAAACCTGGGGAATTCTAATGATGAGAATCTCTGGGCTGCAGAAAAGCTAAGGTTCTGGGGAGATTTAGCAATCAGCCTCCATGCAGCGAGTGGAGTACATTCTCACACATACAAGTGCATTTTAAGGCATGGCATGGCCTTACAATTTGTGCAAATTGAAAAGTTTGTATGTATTTTGAAATCACACTGAATAGAGTCTGACTGAGGAAGAGAAAAGAACACTGGTTTAGCTGTTCTTTTGTTTCCCAAATCTCCAGCTTCAAATCATTAATTAGCTCTAGCTAAAAGTCTGTATTTTTAGAAAAGAAAATAATGTTGAAAGACATAGATATCTGTGAGCCAGCCATCTCAATCTCCATTTTCTTGCACCTTTTATTACCATGCTGACTTGGTGGTACTTTTCCACTCTTTTCCACAAATGTAAAAGGCTGTTCATAGCATAAGATAAGGGAAAGTCAGGCTCAGTGTGTAAATAACTGTGTTTTGTGCTAAACTTTGCAGCAGAGAAATATCAGTTGCATATGGTTTCTGTGGATTTTAACTACCCACATACTAGTGGTGACCCTAAGTAGGATGCAGTAAAGACGGGCTCTGAACTAGTCAAGGCAGTCACATTCCCATCTAGGCTGAGATGGAGATATGGGTTGTGCCCTGTGCAGCACATGCTGCCTGCATCTGACACTTTGTCAGAGGCAGTCAACCCTTTTTTTTTGCCTATGTCTTTGCTCAGCAGACACATGCACAGATCAGCACTCTAAAGCAAAGGCAAGGGATGCCTTCACTGCAGTCAGACGTCTGTTGCACTTCAAGTGTCAAGCCCCATGGTCGTAGCTTTGGGATTGTATTGTGCCTAGAACAGATTGGGCTTCACTGCCTATGCAGTCCTTCCTCACATTTGGTGTGGCTATTGCAGATGACAGTCAGCTTAGTCACAATCACTGCTTCACTCTCCCATGTTTGCATGTTGATAAATATGCAAATTCTGAGGTGTTTTATTAAAAAAGAAAAAAAAGACTATGGAACATTTGAGCTTTCCATGGGAAATTGTATGTAGCATCTGGTATTTGATGAAGAAAGCCCAGCAAGGTCTGTAATCTGATTCAGTTTCTGTGAATGACACACACAAAAAAATCCCCAGACATGTATGGAGGTTTCTTGTTTGTGGGAAGATACAACCTAGAGGTTTACTTGACTTTGTACGTACTCATCAGATATTAGAGTCCTAAAATACCTTGTCTCTTAGTGGCCAAGCAGTTAAGATGTTATTGAACTTTAGACTGCAATACTCAAACAAAAAGTAAGAGGCCATATTGAATGAGTCTGTTTTTTTCAGTTTTTCACAGTAGATACTTCAGCTTTGTTCTGTCATATTAAAGGACAGGAAGACTTCCAGAGCAGCAGAGCTCCCAAAACCGGAGAGTGACTTGATTTCAAAGTGAAGAGCAGGTAGCTGCCAGTACAAGAGCCTGCAGGTTAATTGGGTATCCTGACCCAGGCAAAACTCAAAAGAGAGAGCAGTACAATTCTTTCATTTTGTACATGAAAAATTGCTGTTTGTGTTGCACAGAGTTCAGTTTAATCAGCCCTGTGAGCCACTCTCGTATCATGAAGTGGATCACCCCTTCCCAGGAAGGAGGAGGAGAACTATAGAGGAGACCCAGGAGAATTAAAAGATGGTAACTTTAAAAAAAAGTGAAGTTAGTGATTTTGAAAGGCACCAGATTAGCAGCACAGGAAATGGCCTCCTTTATTTAATCATACCTAAGTGCTTTGAGATAGATTCTTATTCCTTTTATCTTGATGAGTAGTACATCTCCACGATGGGCACAGCATCTGCTGGGGCAGCTGTGCAGGAGAGATAGGGGTCAAGCCTTAGGTAAACCCATGCAGGCCTGTCAGCAGCAGGAAGCGGATAAGCACAGCCTTGTTCCTCTGCCACCGTTTCCCCTATCTACACATCTCGAGGTCAGCCGAGGGGAAAAAAAGCTGCAAAGGAAAAAAGGTGTTTTATGTGGTGTGCTGTAGCAGATTTGCAGATGAAGAGCTAAAATAAACTGAGACTTAGTGCTAACTAAACACTTTGAGATGAACACTGATGGATCTTCCTTTGGACTTTCAGGCAGTTTCAGAGGACTGTGAAAAATAGATATATGTGGTTCCATAAATATGGCCCATGCTGTACCCTATCCATCTGCTCTCTTTGTCCATCTTGTGGACAGCCTGAAACAAAGTGCCTACCTGATATTTGAATCTCAGCATCCTTTGGAGGACAAGCTCCAGCCATGCCCAGCCATGTGCCTACAGACTTGTAGTCTGAAGATGTGGTGGGAACTCAGGCTGGCACTCAAAATCACTCAGTAGGATCACTGGGATCTGCAGTCAGATCCTGTAACTGTGGATATGTTTCTGGTAAAGTTAGGTGGTACTGGCACACTCTGGTGAGATGATTAGCATTTGATCCTGTATGAGAAACCACTGTTAATACACAGAGAACAACTCAGAAGTGGTTCCAGGGTGAGGGTCAGACTGGTGTCATGGCTGTGAGACCCAGACTGAAAGAAAGGTGTTGGACAGTTGGAAATTACCTGCATTCTTCAATCCCTCAGAGCTAAGTTCAGGGACAGTGTACATCTCTTGATTCCACTGGAGTAAAGATGTTTCCCATTAATAGAGTTGTTTGGGTTGTTTATTTTATTTTTTTTTCCCATAGGTGGGTAAGCATAAGAAAAGAGGGAGTAACACTGGGAGATAAGTGAGCTGGAGTCCTACGCTTGCTTTACCATGTCAAGAATATAGGAACACATTTCTATGTAGAGTAAATATTCAATGCCAATTCTTTTTCTCCCAGGAGTGGCTAATGGTTCTTACCTACACATTTTCTTCAAAGGATCTTGCTAATGGATTTGCTTTTGGCAGAAGTTGCTCTGCATTTGGAAATGCATTCATTTGTTCCTTCGCTCTTTCCACCTTGCCTTGTCAGTGTCCCTGTGAACCACCTCCAGCCCCTGTTCCTGGAGCAGGTTAGAGCTTGTCCCTCTCACCTCTCCTCTCACCTCTCCTCCCCTAAGAAGCTTGAGGAGCAGCTGTAAGCATGCTGCTGCTTTTCAGGTCTGTAGGAGAGTGGATCTCACTTACTGTGTCTATACTCAACTGTGGATTTTACAAAACAGCAGCAGCCCTGCACTGTATGTGTCTCTGTGCAGTTGATAAATAATAAAGAAAGGGTAAATGTTTGTGGTTCTTGCTTAGTTTCCTCACCTTTGATGACTTTGATGACTATTGGTGGCATTGAAGCAAATACTGGAGATCTGCTGTTTGTACCGAGTGCCAGATTTGTCAGTTCTTGACTGAGAGATAAGAAAAAAAGAAAGAGCAGAGTAGATCAGAGGCAGGTCAAACAATTGTATGCAAAAACCCCTGCTATTTTGCCCCCTCATAAACAGAAATATCTTTATAAAATTCCCAGCAGTGGTGAATACCCATCTAAGAATGCCTGGCATTCAGATCACATAAGTATGCGCATCTCTCTGCATCCTTTTAGCTGTTGCTAATTCTTTCTCAGCCTATGGGGCTAATGACTAACTTCATATCAGTAAAATCTAGTTCCTTGTTGGCATATTTCCTTCGTTACAAGTGCTTCAGTTCCTGTGAGTATCAAAATTATTCCAACACCCTATTATTAGATCTCATGCCAGCCTAATATATGTGAATTTGCCTTATGGACTTAGTCTCAGCCTCATTACCTCTGAGTCAAGTCAGTCTTTTCTCAGATAAGACATTGGATAGACAGGAAACTCTCAATGCCACATTTTGTTGCAGAACTGGTTTGGTGGCTTGAACATAAAAGTACATGGGAAAGCTTTTCCTTGATAAGGACTTTAATCACAGCTACATCACTAACATTTTGCCACTATTTTTTTAATGACCTTTGTAGTCAGAGAACTTTGTCCCAGGAACTATGTTATGAAATTAGATACAAATTTCCTGGAGGTAGGAGATAGAGAAGTGGCCTGAAGAATATTCTGATCTCAAACCTCAGCAGGATGATACTTCACAGAGTCATGACTGATTTATATTATGAGAGACCATCTCTGTGAAGACTTCACAATCAGACCTAGATGACATTTACTGGGAGAATCCAAATGGTCCTTCATCTTCAAGAGCCTGAAAAAAATGTGGAATCCTTCTGAAGAGACAATCCATAAGTAGTAAATACTAACTTTTATATTTTGAGGAAACAGTGGGAAGGCTCCAGAACAGATTTGATTGCTTCCAAGAATAAGATCTTCTACTCCAAGGAGGCTCAGGTCCAGGACTTTTATTGGATTGTTTTTCTTTTTCTGAGCCCTGTATTGTCCCTTTCCAGTAGCTCCCCTGTTTCCCAGGGTAATCTGAAAGATCAAAAAGAGACAAAGACATGATCATTCTCCAGCTCTGTACTGGCCAAGAAAGTTTTGGCTGACAGACTTAGTACAGATGGTCGTCAGCCTCTGATCCAGCTCCTGGACTGCCTGGACCTGATCTCCCAGTCCTGCAGCCAGATACTCTGTGCAGACCTAGAGTCACTGCACCTGACAACACTGCTGTTGCTTGGCTGAGCACCGCTTGGAGACACAGATCTCTACATCTGTAGGGATCCTGACACAATGTGGAAAAACATTCAGGGAAATATATTCATCCAAGTGGAGAAAGTTTTCTTTATAGGCAGTACAAAATTGACTGATATGACCTTGCTACCAAAGGTATTTATCTCTATTTAAAACAATCTGCCTTTGTTCATCTTGGTTTGAACTGATTTGCATATTCCACCTGCTTTTTTAGTTATTCTTGGTCTTTTCTGAGTGTTCCTGCCCAGTGGCTAGAGACAACATTTTGGCTGTGCATCCAGAATTAATGTTCCCAAGAACTTCTAAAATATCTCCTGGAATATTTCTTAAATCACTTTGTTTGTTACTTCACTTTGAAATCCATCTTACTAGCAGCTATTGTCTAAACCACAAAGCTGATCTCAACTCTCTCTTCTAGACTTTGTCTATAAACCTTTATCTTGTAAACTATTCATAAAGTCAGGTATAGTGTCCGAAGAAAAGAACCCTATAAAAGAATGATGCATCACACTGGTGTCAGCTGGCTGGTGACATTCTTTCTTCCAAGATTAACTCAACTTTGCCTTCTTTAGAAATGAACCTAAATCCAGGGTTTGGCTAGAAAATAATCCACTGCCACTCCCAAACACAATTTTTATGACTTCAGCCTGTGTTCTTTGACTGAAGCTGAAGCAGAAGCTGGTTATTTTGGTGCGCTGTCCAACATTTTGGCGACTCCTGTACTATTTGCCATTTTAGTATAGATGGTGGACCTTTAGGAGCCTCCTAAGGTTGTGTCTGATTTCTGCAGTCTGTATGCTAGGAACACTCTCAAATCTAGAGTTTCCAGAAAATTTCATTCTGTTAGAATGACTATGTTTTCCTAGTGCTTACAGAAGACCTGAAACAGCTTCTGAGAATATTATTTCTTTAATTTTTACTCAACCTTATTTAAAAAGATCCAGGCCTTATGCCAGAATAGAAATTACACTAAGTTGTAGAAAAAACACGAGGATTGTGAATGAGCTCAGCCTCTGCACTTTTGCTGCTTTAATTTCTGTGAAGTCACACCAGAATCAACCCAGTCAGAAGTTTTGGCCCTGACTAAGTCTTCGGAGTGACACTCAGTTCTTACACCACTGTTTCATAGGAAAAGACCATTTCAATCCTTTCACTTTGGTTTATGGTTGCAACTTTCTTGCCCTTTACTCTGCAAAATTCGGCTTTACGTATTGAGAATGATGTCTCCAAACAGGAGCCCAAGCTTTAGCTGATGCTTTTGGGAAAAAAGTTTCTGCTGTGGTTTCATTAATGGGAGTTGCTGAATAGCTAGTTTGGGTTGCCAACTGTAATCTGTCAGCTACTAATAAAGGTGAATTTCATGAAGAGTATGAGGGTTTTTTCTGGCAACAGCACCCACTTTGTTCACTATAAATGAAACATTTTGGTTCACCAACAGGATTTTCATTGAATCGTTTTCCCGTTGAAGGCTAAATATCGGAATGGGTGAAATTTGGAAATGGAGTGGGTGATTCTTTTCATTTATTACGAATGAGCCATTACTCATTTGATGTAATTTGTCAATGCTCCCAAACAGTAAGAGCAGTCACTTAAGATTGGTCTCATCGCAGTGTTTAAAACAGTATGTGATAGATTTGCCTGTGCCACCATGGTGAAATGTTCCCCATTTCCAGAGGGGGAGCCACATGGCATCCGTGGAGCTGGGCTGGGCTGTCAACTGAGCTCCAGTTCTTGAATAAAGATAGCAGAATCTCACAAAGAGGGAAGTGGGGAAGAGGTCTGTGTGGTTTTAATGAACATTATGACACGTAAGTGCTGGAATACCAAAGAGCTTGTTACAGCATAGAAAATCCCCTCTGCTAGCAATTCCATTTGCACTCCAGTGCTATTCCGTTGCAGGGCCTATAAAGCAGATTGCTAACAAAAAGGTTATTCAGAGGGTTTCTTTCAATAAACCCAAAGGTAACAAGTATCCACTGAGCAGATGTCATGAGACTGAGCTCTGGAAAACTGCCGCGATATTTAAAAATAACGCTTTCTTATTAACCTAAGTACAATACTAAAAGTCTTTTAAAATAAAACTTTCCAGATGGCACCTGCATCAGAGATGCTAATAGGATGAATGCCAGTAAGCCCACTAATAATGGAAATGCTCTTAAGAAACAACTACAACTGATTGTACTGGCACAAACAAATAAAAAACTAATTTATGTATTCCTGCAGCTGCATCTCCAGCCAAAGCAGAGGCAGGAGTCAGGACCAATTCACAACTGACTCATGCGGCCCCATTCATTGCAAATTTCTAGCATTTAAGTGTAATTAAGATTTATTGTTTGCTAACTTGCAGGTCAGAAGAGGCTCTGCAATATGGATAACTTTTTGTCGACTGGTGAAATGCTTGTTAGAAGGAATTGTCAGTCCTTCCAAGAAGAACGCGGCAGAAATAAATAACAGAGTTATTCTCATTTCATCTGACTGTTGTGATCCCAGCAGGAATGTAATAGCACTGGGCAGTAGGGAAACCAACTGCACGTGGTGGTGTAGAGTACAGGTAGGTGAGTCCATGGCAGCACAGGATATGGCAGGCACACTGCAAATGCTGGTTGGTCTTGCTGTAAGCCAGGCTTACCTCCCACCATGAGCTTGCTTTTCTCCACTATGAGCTGAGCTTGCTGAAAGAAAAAATAATGCCTCATAGAGGGATGCAGAAGACAGTGCGGAGTTCCCTTCATCTCTTGCGAGTGTGGCCAGGTAAACAGGGGAAGTGACCCACCATAGTTTGACATCCTAGAAAGTGGGTAAAAAAGGGATCAGGTGTTACTACAGCTTGGCTGCAAAGATGACAAGGTCATGAACAAGAGTGTGAGTTAGACCATCACTGGTCTTCGACTTGTATCATCAACGGGTTTAGTTCATTCATAAGTTGGCAAGACTACACCCTAGGTGGTGACTGGGGCCAGAATCAGGAACAGGGAGGGTTAATCTCTTAAGGGTTTGCAAGGGACTTTGATTGGTAAAGATAGCATAAGTTGAAGCTCAAAGCCTGGTTGAGAAATAGCCTATGAGAAATAGCCACGGAATATGAAAAATCACATTCTCATTCTTAGAACAATATTTTATGTTTCTGTGTTTCTTACAATTAAGAATTTTCAAGCACTTTTTTGTATTAATAGCTTGAACTTACTGACACAACCATGAATTACCTGCATGTGACTGTCACTGCTTGACAGAGAGGCAAATGGAGACACAGAAGGTACTGGGTTGAATTCCCTTTTTTTATGTGCATCTTAAGCCGTTATTATTATCTGTGCAAAGAGGAGGCAAATGTCATCATGTTGGTTTTTTAGACTGCCTAGCACATGGAGATTTGGAGGCACGGAGATGTAATGAAGGAGTTTTGGTGCAAAGAATGAAGCGGGTTTGTCTCTGGTATCACAGGAACAGCAGAGTAAAGCTGCAAGCAGAACTTATCTTTCCTTTGCTCCTGCTGCCAAGCTTGATCACTAGGGTAGGACTGACTTGAGTCTTTTGTAGTCATTTACATCCCTGCCAAGAAAACTCTACCAAATCAGTGCTTGTATACCTCCATTCTTTTAATCCTACTCATTCTTTCTTTCACTTCAAGTCTGTTCACAAACTGAGTCCAAACGGCTGAGGAGGGACACAGGACAGGGATAAGGAAAGCTGTGCAGATCCACTTAATTTACCCAGCAGTGCCAGCACTGTAAACGAAACTGGCTGTCATACATCCTGGCACCAAAGCATGCAGCAGGAACATATCTGAATGTAATCACTTTGAGTAACTTCAGCAAATAATGAAGGGCTGACTAATACCAGGAGCCTCTTCTACAGCTCATTTACTATGTGAGCTGGTTCTGAGACACGCTCGGTAGATGAGAATGCACATCGAATGTTTTGATCTATGGAAGAACATTTTTCCTAATATTTTTTCAAAGATTTTTTTTTCTCAACTTTGTAATGTGACTCTGAAGATGGTCATGCCATATTTTTAAAGGAGACACTCTGTGTGTGTTTTTTAAGACCTTTTTTGAAGGGGGACGAAGGGTTGCATATTTTTTAACTCCAAAACCCAGATGTTCTTTAATAGAGAAAAATAGAATAACATACATTAATAGCTTGGAAAACAATGGCAATATTTAATTAACCTTTAGAAATGGCTAATCTGTGAATCTGCACGTGTCAGCTCATCTTTAGAACAGAGTGACTGTGTGTGCCTTTGCCAAAATCAACATGCTTGTTCGGTGGATTTCTTCCACTGGGGATTCACATGAAGAACAAAAAAAGGAAAAAAAAAGAAAGAAAAAATAAATTTTTTTCAGCTGTTTGACTTGAAGCATTCATGTGATCCAGATGACCTCGTCAGGGTTGATGTAGCCTGGTGTGCCACGGATCCAAGATCTGCATGTTCAAGGCTTGGCGCTTAGCCGTTACTCGTTGGACCAGACAGTCAGCAGGTCTTGTGGGACCATTAAAAGCTTTAGTTTAGCAGTGGGGCCGTTACCTCTTCATCACTGACTTTCTCTCTCTCTCTCTGCCCCCCTTTAGCTTGGCTGCTATCAACGCTTCTCTTCAGCAGATCGTCTACCTGCCAAATCATCTCCTTTTTAAATCCTTTAAGTAGGAATACAGATCATGGGAGAAAAAAAAAGAGCCCTTGAACTTCTGGCTCCTTTCCGAGCCCCCCATTTCCATTTCCCTCCTGTCCCATTTCTCATGTGACAGGAGTCCCACGCTAAAATGGGATGGGCTATATGCCTCCTCCAGCTGGCTCCAAGGGCTGCAAGGTGCAGGCAGCTTGCAGAGTTTCTCAGCATGCAGGAGAGGTATTTGAAGCATAAGGCTCGTGGTGCATACAGGAGGAGTGGCAAGTACACCAGAAGGTGAAGAGATGGCTGGAAGCAACACTAATGCCCCTCCATCTGGAAAGATGAGTGCTGTTTAGTACGTCTGGAAAGCATTATTTCTGCAAATAGCTCAACCTCTTTCAGCTTAGAGGCAGGGATCCCAGCCTGCTGCCAAGCTGAGATCTCCCTGATGGCAATGTGGTAGGGGAGATGGTGAACAAGTGTACTAATGGCATAAAGCAGGAAAAAACAGCATCCAATACATCAGCTTAAGGTACATCAGGCATCTGCCCTTCTCCCAGAAGGCTGCCTGCGACTTCAAATTGCATTAGGACACACTTGCGTTTTACATCACGGGATCAACCCGTATGATAAAAGTTTAATTGGGTGGGTGTGAAGGGGAATTTAGAAGTCACTCAACTGACTGCTCCCAGTGATTTAGCTTCACAAGGGAGATATGAGAAAGCATAAACTCAAGTCTACTAGTGTCCCTGAATTTTTGTTTGAATTGTAGCTCTGCAAAGATCTAGCTTTACACGAAGCTCATCTGAAAACACTGAGGTGTGCTGTTTCATGTTGTTTCAGAACAAATGCCTGAGCCAAGCTAGATTTAAATTCAGAGACCAGAGGGGATCTTTCAGCAAATCTCATCAGACCTATCTCTTTGTAGCAAAATAAAAATCAGTTAATAGGACTTGTCTCTAAATATTTTTGAATGGATACACATCCAGGTGCAAGTTCCAATGTAATTCTCGCTTAGCTTTTAACCATATTAAGTCAACAGCCTAAGCATCTATCGGAAATTTACTTCTCATGTGAATTTCAAGCAGGACAATTTCCAAACTCCTTCTCGTCAGCGTACAGCCTGTTTCCTAATGATATATATTCATGATCAATGTGGGATGCTGTGCGTGGTAATGAACAAGTTGTAATGCAGCTGATGTGTGAGGGTCTTGTGTGTATTCTCCTGGGTCACTGTTGACCAGCCATCTGATATGTGCCAAGTTGGGATGAGATATGCGGTGTGCAGAGCTCAAGGAGGATTTTTGGAAAATGTTACTTCGGTTTATATACAGCAGATTTTCAACTTGTTCTTTGGTTTCTTTCCCCCATGAAATTCAATAGATGTTCTCGTTTGAAAAGGTAAAACCAAAATGTATTTTGAAACTTCCTTGGATTGGACTCCAAACCCTGAAATACATTTTTGGAAAAGCAGGCTATTCTCAGACTTTAAAATAAAGGCACAAGCTTTTTCAGCAGTCCTGGAGCATTTTGTCACAGTTAAGGTGGGTTTGTACATCTTTTCACGGATTTGTGGGTGTTTGCCTCAAAATTTTATTTATGGTGCTTCTTTCCACATCTGTCTTCTCTTCTGAATGTCTGCTCTAAAATATTTGTTGAATTTTGTACAACTTGAAGAATTCTGCATAGCTCCTATGCTTAAGTGTATGGAAGACTTCACAGGTCAGAGCTTGCATTTGTTTTGTTTTTAAAGGCTACAAAATGAGTTTAAAAATTGTCTGCGGTGATTTAAGATAACTACATATGCAAACTTGTGTATTCACTGGTAGTGTATCATAATTCTTAATGTAAGAAATCAAAACATAAGGAATGAGTTTTTAACAATAGCAACAAAATAAACTTAAGTAAGCCAATTTTCCTTGCTTTAAAAAAGAACTTTACTTTTTCTTGTGACTTTCCCTAGGTGTTTTCCACAGTTTTCACCAACATTGTTTTGAAGCTATTTACTTGTCTTTTTTTTCTTGGCTAAAAAGTAAAGATGTCCATAAGGATTTGTTTTTCCCTAGCTTTTTTTT
>VYXF01001053.1:195762-229771 GCA_013397295.1 Polioptila caerulea
TTTTTTTTTTTTTTAACTGTACAAAGTAGGAAGTTTGAGAGCATTCTGGTAAAATACGATAGAAAATTTCCAATAATAAAGAAAATTGACTGATGCATTTTGTGAAGACTTGTTTTTGGATAAAAAGGGTTCTTTTCAAGTGAAAAGGCATGTCGTGCAAAAAATTCAATTAGTTCTAGTTTCAAGATCCCTATGGGCCATATCCTGAATAGTTATTGAGACAAAGCTCCCATTGAAGTCATTGGGCATACTTCCTGATTAAAGCCTTCAGGACTAGGTCAACTGGGAGTTTTGCCTGAGTAAGCACTTCAGGATTTGAGTGTAAACACAGCCATTGGGGAATAAATGGGTTAATACGGCAGCCTAATACATTCTCTGCATTTGTAAGCTCTGCTTTACACAAGGGACATGGGTCCCTCTTCCTCCTCATGGGGATGGCAGACATGTTGTTTTCCATAGTGCCCTGTGCTGGTGCCCTTAACTGCACGTCATCGAGGTGATGTGGTCTGGTCTGGCCTTGTTTTTCTGCTCCCTTCCGAGAACGACCCCCCCATGTCAGCGTAAAAGCCAAACCACATTTTTAATACAGTACTGAGGGAGGAATTCCCCTGCCCCCCTCCTAGCCAAGCCCGTTCCCTCATCCAGGCTGAGTTAGTCATGTCTGACTTCTCCTATTCACATTATGGCTACCCTTGTTGCTTTTTGGGTTTTGTTTTGCTTCCTTACTGTTGTTGTTTTTCAGCCAAAGCTGTCATTTATCATGAGAACAAGAGCAGCCATGTGTTGATTTTTCTGGATTCCTTTTGGACAGTGTCCCAGTGCTAATGAAGGCCCTTCCAAAGTGCTAAAGAGCTGGTGCCAAAATCAGTTACAGTGAAAACAATAGGGGAGTGGTGCACAGACAGCACATCTAGTGTGTGTGTGCGTGCATGCGTGTGTGAGTGGAGGGAGCACTTACAATTGGGATTTCGGTCCCCCTCCCTTAAGGATAATAAATTTGACTGAACTAAGGGGCTCGGATTCACATTTGCTCAGAGTCTGGGGCACATTAGAAATAAAAGCCAGTGGAAAAATAGGTGGTAGATGTTCACACATTATGTCCTGGCTGGTCTGGATAATAACACAAAAATCAATGTTGTACGTCAGCTGTGACAATGATGATGAAGCTTCTGTGAGAGTTATAGGACCTTGAAATTCAGGGCTTTATCTCTGCCTGTGGGCCATTTAGCTAAAAACTTTTTTTTTTTTTTTAGGGCTCTTGAAATTTTTTTTTTTTTTCCCCCAATGCTCTTTTAAAAAACAGAATTATTCTACCTCGTGGACTTTATAAGCTGCTACATTGACAATGCATGGTAGGTCTTACAACACCAAGCAGCAGTCACGGCATTCTATGCTGTTAAATTGCAGGGTGGTGATGGGAACACACTTTTCCACGAAGGCGAGTGGAACAGACACAGGAACGAGCAGAAGATGCGCGAATCCCGACCATCACCCTGCGGAACTGCCGCCCAAACATGAATTCCAGGCTAAAGACAGGCAGTCACCATGCTGGGACTTTTGAGTATTTTCGCCTCGTGGGAATCATACAGTCACTGCTTTTTCCTGCTGTTTTTCATCCCGGAGGATTTCTGTATTTGATGAATCAAAGGATCTGGCAGTTTTGCAGCTCCCCCCTTCCCCCCAGCGCGTTCCCNCGGAACTGCCGCCCAAACATGAATTCCAGGCTAAAGACAGGCAGTCGCCGTGCGGGTGCTGGGACTTTTGAGTATTTTCGCCTCGTGGGAATCGCACAGTCACTGCTTTTTCCTGCTGTTTTTCATCCCGGAGGATTTCTGTATTTGATGAATCAAAGGACCGGGCAGTTTTGCAGCTCCCCCCTTCCCCCCAGCGCGTTCCCCAGCCCGGTTTCTGGCCTTGTGCTCCATCTGCCGGCTGCCGCCCCGCTTTCTGCCCGGACCGGCGGCACTGGGGTTCGGGCGCGGGGCGGGGGAACCCACCTGGCCCCGCTCCGGGCCGTCCGCTGAGCACCGGGGAGCCGCATCCCCCGGCCCGGCCCGGCCCCGGCCGGCGAGGGCTCTGCTGGGCACACGGCCGGCAAAAACCTGCACTGGAGAGTCCATGCACACGCGCATACACACACACAGATATATATGTGTGTATTCATATCTCCCTTGCACCTGATGGGGATCCAGCCACTTCTCTCCTAACCCTAACACATTCTTCTTTATTAAAACCAAAATGATTTAATCAAACTGATGTTTACCCAACATAGCCAGGAAGCAATACTTTCATTAGCAGGTGCCAATCTTTCTTGTGTGCGTTTCAGTTGTGAGCAAGCCAGTTAATGTTTAGAGGTAGATGCTGGTGGTTTGGAAAGGCCTTTCTGTGATGGTACCCACCAATGCTGCTGTTTATTTTTAGTTTTGTCCCCAAATATAAAATATACAGAAATTAGATGGAATAATTGCTATAGTTTGGACAAAACTGGTAGGTGATTGAATCTAAGGGTCAGTTTAATTTACCTGTGTCACCTACACATGTATACATGCTTCAGTAAATAAAAAATGACTCCTGACTAATTCCCACTGTTTTAGATTCCCCATTTTTCATATATTGCTACTGTAACTACATAGGTGATTTTTTACATTTCTTGTCTGCATAGAGAGTACCTCCTGCAAGATTTGGTAGACTCCATAGATTGTTAGGCCAGAAGGGCTGTTGTGTTCATCTGCTCTGACCTCCTGCATAGCACCAGGCATACGATTTCACACTGTGATTTCTTCATCTACGCAAGCAATTTATTTGCAGCCGAGCTAAGTCGCAGCTTATAGAGAGGTAGTCCAAAGGCACACAGCTCTATGTAGCATTCCTAACAACCTATCTGGACTTTAAATTTTCTTTGAAACGCAGCACTCCATTAGAAGTTTCCACCCATGCTTCGCCAAGCCACACCAGAAGAGTTGGTTGTCCTCCTTTGACAGCATGAAGTTATTTTAGACGTAACATTTATGCACATAGATGTTTCAGGAGAGGTCTAATTTATCAGCTATCTCCTCTTCTTTCACCCTCTTATTCAGGCATTTCAACAGAGCAACAGATGGTCCTTGCGGGCCATTTGCTGTGATTGGAATTGTAGTGTCCCAAAGAAGGGGCCGCTTTCTTATCACTAAAAGTGAGTCTAAGTTTCCTTACCCAGTAAGAATTTCAAATGATGCCTCAATTTGCCTTGCTGCTAAAGAAAACATGTTTCCCAACAGTTGAAGGGTGAAATCTGCAAACTTTAAAAATCATTTCTCACCATATGGACTATCATACCCTTATAATCAGAAAGAATGGAGATTTTGAAGACACAGCATAGAGGAGTCCTTATTTTTGTCTTTGTACCCTTGGGTCCTGAATTTGGTATGACTAAAATAGTAATCCATTTGAAAGTAACTCCTCATTATTTATTGATATCATTGTCATATTTAAATATTTGTAGGGACTAGTTTTAATTGTGTACTCTATCTATGCACCTTATGAGCACAGTCATTACATAAGTCTATGTTAAGTTTTTTCTTATCACAAAAAAATTAATTTTTTCTTTCTTACATAAAAATGTTCTCAAAAAGATTTTTTTTAATTAGCACCTTGAATTTTGCAAACAACTCCATTTTATAGGGTAACACAAAGTATTTGTGAAGATCTGGATAAAGCTTGTAATTGTGTATGAAATTCTTTGGCCCAGGTGTTGCAGACATGATATAGTTCTGCATGACTACAGAGTGTTGCCACGGGCTTGTAGTCCTGAACCTCTGTGGTTTACTTGGCTGATCACCTGTATCCAGTGACCTCCATGCCCAAAAGCACTTTGAAGCTTGGGCCTTGAGTCATGTTGTGGGCATTCCTAACTCCCAGGGAAATGAGAGTCAGGCACCTTGATGCTTCCAGTTACTGGGTTTGTATTTTTTCGGTAGCTGATCAGCTAAAGGGAATTCTAAGGCATTAGTTTCTTCCTAGGGCATGCTTTGGCCAAGTGAGCTCTGCCACTTGGATGCAGAACCATGTTTTGAGCTGGATGCACAGATGACTTTCCCAAAATCACCGAAGCAAGATTTAGGAGACCTTTAAGATGATTATCAAGTCCAGCTGTAACCCTGCGCTAGCACTGTAAAGAGTTACATTGTGTGTACTTTCCTTATATAGAGCTTTACAGCCTACAGACTTCAAATGATCCAGCCTCTTGATTCTGGAGATCAACTTTGTGTCACAGCCTGTTCATGCCTGTCTTGGATGAGACATACAAGCTCACAAACCAAGCTAAGGGATGGGTCAAGCCTGTGATCTCAACTCTTATACCAGGACTCAAAGGTAGAGAGTTGCATTGTGTGAAGTCAGATTCCAAGAGGGCAGCAGATTTTTCTCTCCCTCTATTTGAAAGAAGACAGGAGAAGGATCTTGGTTTCTCCCATGCTAGAATATTAAATATAGCTTAATAGCATTTCTTTAATTCTTCAGCAGATTTATGCAGAGCTGAATATAGCCAGGTCCATGGAGAAGGTAAAATAAACTGGGAGATTTTAGATAGAAAAGATAAGATATGCAATATCTGAGGAGAATAAGTTGATTTAGTCAGGGAGGAAGAGCATATGTGCTAATTGAGATAGTCTGGACTATGGAGGTAAACCCTGTAATTTTGAACTACATTCTCAAGGTGAACTCATACAGTAAACCTTTGCTCTTTTATGTCCTATCATCTTGGGCAAATCATAGCCCGGGTGAGATGACAGACTTGCTTATCTGGTGCAGAAGAATTAGATGCCTGAGAATAGGAAATACAGAAAACAGCATGCTAAACAGGAAGCTATAGGCATGAATCTGTGGAAAATGCCAGTGGATTTTGCCTAATCTTAACCTGGAAGTTTTCTGTTTTCCCCCTGTGCTCAGAAGTGTTTGTTCTGTGTAGATGATCAGCCTTCTATTAGGGTGGATGGGTCTGTGCCTTCCACTTAGGAGTCATTTGTGGAGAATCCTGAAAAGCTAGGTGTGCCGAAGACTGTGACTATGACTGTCTTTGCTGGTGTCCATTTTTTACATAATTTCCTACCACAAGGGCATGGCAAGAAAGTTCTCATCAGTTTTAAGATGACTGAGGATTAGAAGGGCATAATAAACACCACACCATGGCATACCTGGTGTGACAGCACTTTCCAGTTTTCTGTTCTTTTGAAGCTGGATCATTGTGTACACTCAGGTGGTTGAGGTCTGGAGCCCCTATGTAATGACACAGACTGAAGGATCTATGGTTACTTCAGAGGACCCTGACTGCTGGGGACTGAGTCAGGACATAATGAGCAAAACTGTATTTCCTAGAAGCCTGCCAGAAACTGTGAGGGTGTTATTGAGGAGACAAATCCAGGTTCTCCATAGAAGTACGTCAGGAGGTCAAGAGGTGACGTAAAGGAGTGTCAGGTGGGTAGAAGAAAAACCTTTTCCCCCATTGTGAGAGCCAGGCAGCTGTCCCTCAGAGGCTGTAATCTCCATCTTTGGAGGGTCTCAAAACCAGAATGGACAAGGCCATTGCCAACCTATTCTGATATCATAGCTGAGAGACTTCTTGAGGTCCCTTACTGAGTTTTCCTCTAATCCTGTGTATATATAACTGGGGCTTCTTTCTGGAATTCCATAATACTGAATCTGAATGCTAGGAGAACACCCTACTGTTCCTATGCTGCAGGCTTGGGATAGACACCGGTGAGGGTTTTTACTTGGGACGTGGGTTTAGTGCCTCTCAAGCTGAAGAGAGCCTAAACCCAGGTCTTTTACTCCCAGAATAGTGTAAGTACTCAGCACAGGGCAGGTGGCAACCACATCACTTAATTGTAATACAGTTACATATTATATAGCTGTGATGTGTTATAAGATAGCCCCATCCATGACCACCCTTAATGAAGATCCTAAACAGTTCCTGACTGTGCTCATGTAGGGGGTGGCCACTCCTCACTACCCAAAACTCATGGCTGCAGGTCCTCTCTGGGGTTAGTGCCTGCCCTTTTCTGCCAAAGCTGGAAGCTGTTGCCTCACTTGCACCTCAGATGTCATGAACTGGAACAGTCATTCAGCCTAAAGGTATGCCAGAAGGATCATGTAGCAGCTAAGCAGGATGTAGCCCTGGCTCTCATCTGAATGTAAGTGAAATGCAAAGTATAACGTCTTTGACAGGACTGACTGCAGTGGCAAGGGATCATAACATCTGGGAAAAAGGGATGTAATTCTTCAAAACAATGTGAGAAAATATTTATACTTTTCTGTATGACAACTAAGGTACTAAATATGAAGCCTAGGAAAGGTGAGGAACTCTGGCATTTTCTCTTCCACCTTTGCTGTGCAAAGCCCTCTTGTGACCATACTCTGGGGCCTGGCAGACCAACTTAGGGAGGCAGGACAGGGGCTTTTCTGGTGGCTGCATAGCCCTCTTGGGAGAAAGGGGGTACCGTAGGTGGCTCGTCTGTAAGGGATCTGGGGTGTAAACTTGTAAATGTGAAGGCCATGCAGGTAGTGGACCTTGGTGCTGGGATAGGTCATCGTGTCCTCTGAGTGAATCCAGGTTCCTGCTCCTTTTTATTCAAAACAATTTGCCTGTGGAGTCAAATTGCTGAAAGCCACTACACTGGAATACATGGATGTTGCTACCTCATTTCCCTTCTTTCAATGCCCTTATATGTGCTGCTTGAGTGATATGGGAGGGATTAAACATTTTTCCAGGCAAGACATCTATACAATATAGAAGGTTGATGGGGAGGGAAGGATAGCAATATAATTTATCAAAAGCTCTTAGAAGCAACAGCCTTAGCTTTCTGCTATCGTGGAGTACAGCTGAAAATAGCAGGTAATGGGACTGGTGTCCCTTTAAGAATTCTTGAGGTTACTAATGGATATAGGTCATGGTGACAGCCTTAAATAAACCTTCAGTAATAAACAAATCATTTTGAGTTTTCATAAGATTACCATCACTCTGAGGCTGCTCCAGTAGGGCTAAGAATGCGTGAAGGAAATGAGCATGATAGATCATATACATCATACTGTCATACCCCAAGAAAAGGACAAAAAAATCTTTCAAGGAGGCTCACACTGTATTCCTGATAAAAGCTGTTACGAGTGTGCATTAATATTAATCCTCTATTTTACAATAAGCTATTCACTGCCTTTACACAAAATGCAACATTTCATCAGAGGGAAATGGAAACAAAACTTGGGAGAAAAGAACTCAGCAGGCGTAAGTATACTGTTCCCTGGATCTGGAAATTGAAGAACCAAGAGGGCTACAAGGAATAATGATGTATCCAAAATCATTGTAAGAATAATATGGAAGTCTATACAAAGCAGAAATTCCATATCTCATTGTTTCCTGCTGTACATTCTTTATGAATTGCAGCTTTACTTTGGTTTTAGTTATTTACATTTAATTTAAATAGAGTTCATAGTTCTTACCTATTCTAAAAGCGCTTCCAATTTGATAGCTTTTGTGCTTTCTTATGGTGAAGGATGAGGTGCATCTAAACAGAAATATTGCTTGTTTTTATTTGATGCTTCTGTATATCTTACTGTAATCAATGTTTGCACTTGGTGTTCTTACTACAGCACTGAGAAAACTGAACTGGAGTTCAACTGGTTCAAGATGTGATTGAAGTAAGATTTCCTTCTTTAGTAATAAAGCCTTCTCTAAATTGAGTGTCACTTCATTATTTACATAAGACCCATCCTTGAATACAAATACCTCATGGATTGTTTTTAAACCTTTGATACATCCTTATAAATTCTTCCACCTCCAAAAAGGACCATCAGAGACTGAAAAGAGATTCTGGTGTACAGTGACTAAGTAATAGGATTCATTGCTGAAGAAAAAAATTAGTTGAGGTATCTTTATGGATAATGACCTGCCAATGATTGTAAATACAAGGTGACATCTTTAAAGATAAGGACATTCACAAATCGATTAGACAAATTGGCTAAGGAAGGCCATGCAGATATATAGCTATGCTGGGACTAAAATATCCTAGCGTATGGAACGTATAGATGATTGCAAATATTGTAATGTCTTCTTCCTTGTGTCCATAAATAATAATAATCATAATAAACATGCTCCTGCTGACAGCCTAAGCATCCCAGTAATGTGAATTGATTGTTAGCATTTTGCTTTAGAGGTAGATTAATTAAGGTTGAATCATATGGCAATCCTTGAAAAAGTACTGTACATGTGACATCTAAATTAATGACAAATTAATTCATCACAAGCAAGGTAATTACAATGAATATCTAATGAATTAATGATGATAGATCACTTATGTTTCATGCATATATATCTATATATATACACACACGTATACACACATGCACTCACTAACTGAAGACAGCAGATTTGCTTCTGCTCCATGGCAAAGTGAGGTCTGTGATTTTTCACTCTGGATGAGAATTCCTACTGGTTTTCAGTGAGATTAGCACTGTATTATACCTACTGCTGGGCAAAATGGAGGCAGAAAACCTGGCTGAAATAACATCCAGGTACAGGTGGTGAGTCACTGTCAGAACGCTGTGATCCTCGCTTCCCCTGCAATAAAACATACAGACAAAAAAGAAGAGATGTAATTTTAATGTTCTTTTGAAGCCACTCTGGATGGACTGTGGACACTTTATTGAAGCTATTCAGATGGGATGTGGAAGCTGGGCACCTAAATGGTACTTGTTCTCCAGCAGCAGAGGTGTGGCCAGTGACTGGCTGGTTGAGCCAGAAGCCTTTTCAGTAGCGATAGCCCTGAGTTCTCTTGATAGCTTAGAGTTCTCTTGTCATTAGTTCAGCAGCCTCTAAATGTTGTCACTACTTCCGAGTGAAGATGTTTTCAGTTTTAGAAATGCTAATAGATAGCATACATAACCATGAACAAAGACTTGAAAGTGTTGAGTTCATCCCTATCTTCCAGGTCACAGACAGTTTACTTTCCCAACATTTAAATTTCTTTTCCCTCTGTCATCTGACCTACCTCTCATCTCTTCTGTTAAAATCTAATCTAGACTTTTTCTTCCTCAACAACTTCTATCTGTCTTTGACTTCAAACCTTGTGAAAGTGCTCGTGACTTCCCTTGAATCTTCCATCCACTACTCTGCAATGGGGCTGAAATGAGGCACCTTCATCAATTCAGAAGAAGTTGGTCGAGGTCAATATGACCTTTTCTGGCTGCTGCCATGGCTTCTTGCTATTTTCACCTTCTCCAGTCTGTGACTACCAAGTCACCAATGCTAACTTGAACAATCAATTTCTCATTGATTATTTTCACCTCAGATATCTTTGAGTGTGCTTCCCTCCTTCTCAGCTTTTCATTGATGACTAATCGCTCAGTGATTCTTTGTTATTTTCACTCGGTCTGCAGCATGTTCTTTTTTCCATTGCCTGGTAATCCCTTGGCAACCTGTTCCCCTGTCCTTGCTGATAGCTCTCATGGCCATCTCCTTGTCCTTGACCCACTGCCTGCCCATTCTGTTTCTAGTCTTCCTCCATTGCTCTGACATTGCTATGATCTACTCATCAACTCAAACTCAGCTTTACATCAACTGTATTCTAATTATTTCTTTTATTTTCCTTCCTTCTCCATTACCAGTATGAATTGCAAGAGTGACACAACAGGACTCTCACCAGATGGTTATGACAGTGCCCAGACTCTGGAGGCCCAAAGGCCTTCTCTTACTGGAACTAACCCTGCTCCTGGCATTGAGCATTTACCCTGCATTTCAGAAGCAAACCTCATGCCTGACACTAGGAGGGAATCCTCAGTCTAATAGTCTAGCTCTGGTACTTTCTCTGCCCAGTTCTCAGTAGTTGTTATGTCTCCTTGCATCCCACTAGAGGAACACCAGTTTTCATCTGGTTTACATTTTGTTTCTTCAAGGATACAAGGTAAAAAGTTTTCTGCGTGTGCACACACACACAGAGCTTGCTAGAGAGCCTAAAATTTGACTACTCTTTTCTAAATAATAGAAGAAACATGGGAATCTTGGTAAGGTTAATAAAATAAAACCACAGTGCCTCCATGCCCTTCCACTACCTTGACTCCCTCCTCATTCTGGATGCAGTCTTTGAGCTCCTTTCAGAGCCTTTTAAGAACGTAGGAAGTATTTTTTCTGCAACACTGAATTATTGTTTAAACCAAAAGCTTCATTCAGCTCACTTTAGTGCAGTTGGTCTGGCCAATAAAGAGGGTCTTCCTACTACAAAAGCATATCTTTTTGTTCCATACTTTAAACCCTGTCTTGCTGCCATCTCAGTGTCTCCCGTGTGTGTGTGTTCTAATATCCAATTCCTTTGTTTTGCTGCTGACTCTTCTTTCCTTTCTACTTCACCTGCAGACTAGCTGGAGTAGAGTGCTTCTCCTTGCTTCTGCTGACCCCCTTGGCATTGTCTGTTTAGAGTAGAGACATGAGGATCTCTATTATAGCTAGTCTGGGAAAGACATACTTGTGGCCCTATGAGTGAATAGACAGTGGCATTCAATGATACAATAGTTTTCATAGGAACAATTTCATCATATCGAACACAACTGAATTTAAACTTGCAATCTTTGACCCATTTTTCATCTCCTCTTTTCTTTCATTCCCTCCCATCGATACACTTGGCTGATGCTCAGCAGAAAAGGCTGTGCAGTAACCTAAATCTTTCTCCTCCTCACCAGGTTTCGTGTGATACCTTTGCACAGTGGTACAGCCTGGGACCCCCTCGTCCCTCAAATCAGTACTCCTTATTCAGCTGCAATCTGGGCAAAAATGTATTTACCATCTGGCAAATTATCTTCCTGGCCTACCACACCGACACAGAAAAGAGAAGGGAGCTCAAAAGGTCATCGGACCCATCACTTGCTCCAGGGCAGGATCAGCTACATCTACAGCATTCCCAACAGATGTTTATCTAACTTGTCCTTAAAATCTTCAAATACAGGAGATTTTCCAAGCTCTTCATGCGGTGCTCACTACTCCTTGCAAATTCTTAATGATCCTCTGTGTCCTCAGCTCTTCAGTTACAACCTCTCACATTCCCCCATTAAATTCAACCTGCTTATCTGCTCCTTCAAAGGCTCTGCACAGCTCTGGCTCCATCTGTCCCTGGTTCTTTATGAGTGTGTCTTCGCAGGGTGTCTCGGTGCCTTTGCCCTCTTACTGATTAGCTATTTAGGCTGCATATCTCTCCTCACTTACATTCTGCACCCACCCATCTCCCTATCTCCATCTGTCTGGCGTCCCTTTGCCCAAAAATTGCTTCATCAGGCTTTCATTTTCACTTTCAGGAACTTTCCCCTTAAACTCTTTTCTTTTGTGAATAGGCAGGCTCTTGTCCACTTAAAAATGTGGTTTTTGAAGGACATCCCCTCCTCCTCTCCTCCCCGCCCCATCCCAGCCCAGGAGTTCCCATTCAGCCTGCCACTCTGTGCAGCCAGGCAAGTGGAGGGTTTTGTTTGCCTTCATTAGGCTGTAAACTCATTTTGGGTGGGGCTGTTTTCTGCCCTTTGTTCTCTGCTGTGTTGAATGTGCTGACAGCGCTGAACTCTCGATTATTAATAGCACAAACAAAGCTTAAAAAAGGATGGATCAAAGGAAGGAGAAAGGGAAGGCACAGGGAATACGAGGTTTTGTTTAAAGCAGTAAGGAAGTTTCAGGATAAATGTATCCTGTTGGGATGTGTTGAACACCTGTGAGGAAGAGGTTATGGATAAGATTGTTGAAGAATCTGAATGAAGGCAGTCTCTGCATCTCCCTAACAAGCTCAGAAAAAAATCCATTCAGTGTTACAAGTCAGTGCCAGGCAGATATTAATTAAAAGAGAGGTGCACTGTCAGTAAATGAGTGAAACTTGGAAAGCAGGGAAGAGGCAAATAGAAGGCAGGAAAATGTCCTGGGTCTGGACATTCAAGCTTGTTTGTGCATGCCCACTCTGCTATACTTCTCTCGAGTTATACCCATTTAGTGATGGCTGTACTGCCACAGTGCTTTGACTTTTGGAAAGGTGAAGCAGACCTTTGAACCCTTTCGTACTGTGGTTCTAATGATGACGGTCTGTTCCTCTGTGTGGAGCTGCTGAGCAAATGCAGGCAGGGCTGACCCTACAGGAAGAAAACCTCATCCCATCGCTGCCTTCAGCAGACCCAAGGATTATGAGACAGCGTGGCCAAAGCTGGTGTGAGGCTGGGAATGATAAGATAGTATGGGACAAGGTATAGAACTTTCTGGTGATGTTAAGAGGGTGATCCCACACACTGGTGAGGGGATCATGCAGATCACTCAGGGACCTCTAACTCCACCCATGAGGGTTTCAGAGTCCTTATGCAGCAGTCACTGACAGCAGGACAGAAGCACAAGGTCAAAAAAGCCTGTCCTATGGATCTAGAAGGGCCAGAAGATCCAAGAAACTGTGCAAGGAGTTCAGTGCTAGGACAGTTCACACCCTCAGGAAGTCCTGAGGTAAATTTCCATCATCGTCTGCAATGTATGCCACACCATTCCAAATGTATTTCTGTCTGGACTATCATTGTCAAACCAGATTTCAGTGGTGGGGTAATAGAAGAGCTCTCAGCTTTTCCCACCAAAATCATGCTTACCACTGAAGAAATAAAAATTGTGCTGGGAACATCAGTGGCAGTAATATTTCATTGTCTACATCTGTGAGTGAGAATGGAAAGTTAAGAAAATATTACTTGGCCGTTATCCAGGCTTTGAACAACCACCAACATCCATGTGAGATGTGCCCATTACAGAAAGCTGGGTGTAAAATCTTCTGGAGTTAACCCTTCTGGTCATGAGAATCAGTGTTATCCCACAGTAACACGGACAGCAATGGAATATCTGCTTTCCTGCTGTTAAGTGACCAGTGACCACATTTTGTGTTGGCTTCTAAAGATGGACCTGGATGAAAGATCACCTGGGAAAAAGTGGTTGCAGTCACCTCAGTGTCCAGGGAGTGTGCACCTGTGTGGGTGAGATGTGCTGCCTGTACACTTCCATCCCAGTGTCTCTAATGTTGTTTGTGCTGTTAGGGTGTGCAGTGCACGGCATCACACATGGATCAAGAAGGGATGGGGGGGCTTCCTTCAGGAAGAGGAGGATTTAGATGGTTCACAGGCCTGATAGAGGCAATTAGAGAGTTCACCTGTCATCACAAAAGCAGCAAAGAGGTTGCTTGGTAAGGGAAAAAAGCAATTTGGGAAAGTGCTATAGTATACATATCAATCTGTCTATACACAATTATTATTATGAGAATTTATTAAAAGTTTTTGTTTAAATTTCCTGCCTTTTTATTTTGGTGAAGAATCACATAATCAGTAGACTGTGGGTGGGTTGTACAAACATAGACATCTCTGCCATTGTCATACAGGGATGGCAACTGTTAATAGAAGCAAAAGGTTCAATGGGCAAGGACAAGTGGCAGGCAAATCCCCCAGACTCCAGCACCTGTGAGAGCACAAGGCACTGGTGAGCAGGTGTAGCCTGGCCACACTCACCTCCCTCACAGGAGCTCACTGACCTACCCGTCCAGGCAAAAGCCCCCTGTCCTTGCTTTGCCTACAGTGCATGATAAAAGCAAACCAGAATTGAAGGACTGTTTTCAACCTCCCCCAGCAGAATATTTGAAAGATGTTTTGCCAATGAATCTGCCTATTGGGGTTAACTATAATTACATTTCAGACACTGATTTTGTTTTACTGGTCAGAATTTTCATCTCAGTGTTTTGTAGAAATTTTTTTTTCCATCTCAGTTTTTTTAAAAAAACCATCTTGATTTTATTTGCTAAAAACATTTTGCTTTGAAATAAGCTTCAATTTGATAGCTAAAAATGTACTAAGAAATGATTTGTAGTGTCAAATGATTCATGTGGCTCAAACTGAGTTACTTTCTTAAAGTTTTTTAGATAGAAAGAGAATAGAGACTATTTAAAATAATAAAATGTACCCCCTGTTCAGAACTTAAAGTGTATTAACAAGATTTTACTTGCACACACACTGCCAAGTAGCAATATTAATACTAATGTTAATGTGGAGGTTTAATTTATATCACCATTTCAATAACCAAGCCCACATTCAGGGCACAGATACATCTGAGTAAAAGACTTCTGTACGTTGATAAGAAGAGTTTAAAGACAATCTGGCTCACAGGCTAACAGAAAAGATGATATGTTCCCAAAAGGCTGGTGAGGGAGGAAGTGCACAGCAGAGAGGAATTGGAGGAGAAAGAGATGGAGAGGGAGGGAGGGAGAGGGAGGATGTGTGCATTAGGGAAATTGCCAATAGGGTGGTTGGAAAAAGATTAATTACAGCAGTAGCAGCATAGCAAAGACAAAAGAATTGACTATGCCTGATGGGCTTCTAAGGTGAATTCATGAAAAAATGAGATCAAATACCAAGTTGTTTAAAGCACAGTGGTGGCAATCTGTGTTACTCAGCTGACATCAGTGGTATTACTCCAAGTTTACACCACTTTCAGTGAGAGGAATTTCTTTCCAATTCTCTGACTTGTACTTAATATGTTGCAATCTTTAGTCAGATACCCAGCTGGGTCTCAGGCTGCTCTTTGCAAAATGGTGCAATTCTCTCAGTTGATAACAGCTGAGGATCAACTTCTGAAAAGGATGAGATTGTTTTAGTGACATTTGCTCTGTATTTAATTTCATCCTATTGAAAGATGGATGTTTCCCTGGTTCTGGTGAATTATCTTTGAGGATTTGTTCATACCTGCTAAACACTCCCCTGTAGTTTCCCAGGCATGTGTTCCTGGAGAACCCTGTGGAAATGTTGATGCCTGGTGTAATCATCAGAATGGCAAGTACCCTGATCTGTAAGCCACATGCCAAGTGGGTTTCATAAAGTTAAAAGAAATAGGAGCTCAAAGTTCAGAGAATGGCTGTTCTTCTAATTAATTGTATCTGGGATGTTGCACTGCACCTTCAAATAACATGTATGCCTACAGTGGACCAGAGCATCCATCTTTGCTTCACACAGCTGATTAATGATTCTTTTGCACATGCACTTGAAGCTTGTGGAATTTCATTTCCTGATGATAATTTTCTTTATCTGTGCTATCAGTGAGGGAGTGCTGCTTTGTCCAGGGCAGAACCCAGTAAGAGAGGAGGCCGGACTGCAGGTGGCTGCTTACAGCACCCACACACATCACAGAAGTCCAGAGGGACACCCTACATGGTACTGCAGCAGCCCTGGAAAATGGCTTTCAGCAGGGCCCACATTTCCCATCTAGGGACATGCTGGGATGGAGGTGGGAAGGAAAGGAACAACAAAGAAGGTGATGTTGGCTCTGGCTTTCCACACACTAAAGTACTTCAGGATTGTTATGCCTCTATGTTTGGGGTCATTGCCAAGTATAGAGCAGGCATGGCATGCTTCGAGCACCCCCACCCCTCCACACTGAACCTTCCAAAGGGAACAGGCTATTTAAGCTCCAGGACATTTCTCTGGATGCCATCTCACCTTCAAAGAACAAGTCTTCAGGTTGCATCTTCCAAAGAGTGTATGCAGTGTTTTCAGGCTACTCCATTTTTCCTGGAGCCTATGTTTTCTGTAAGTTTCCAGCCTCTCTGCAAGTCTGATTTTTCTCTGCATGCACATAACTTTGCTTGAAGTCCACCAGAGGCCAGACCCTGTTTTCAGACAGCCTCAGGCACGTGCATGGGCATCTGCAGGAGGTCAGAGTGAGGATCCAGTTCTGCCCAAAGGGGCAGATGAAAAGTAAGAGGCTGAAAGATAAAGTCTTTTCTCTTTTATTCCTTAGGACACAAAGAGTTATTTATTTAAAACACTGGCTTAGCTTTATTGTAATTAGTTTCACAATGGGTGCCTGGTTGTTCCATCCCCAGTCAGGGACCTCTTGTTCTAGGCACTAATCTTGCCACTGTGACCTTTGGTTCATTTAATACCTGGGTGTATCTGCTGATGTTCTTTTCTTTTTTTTTTTTAATCTTCTTTTTTCTTTTTCTTTTTTTTTTTTTTTTTTTCCAGGATAAATTTACATTTCAGAGTCCATTCACATGTGCTAACCTAGTTATGAGCCAGTTTCACTCTTCATGAACTTCCTGCCTACAGGCATTTTTTTATAAATTGCTGTAATACGATAACTGGAAATCCTTTTTGCTATTTTGAAACAGGAAATAAACATCCTGTTGTGAGAAGAGAATTAGAATTATGCATGATGCTTCTTTTGTAATTTACTCAATCTTGATAACATATATTATGTAGGAGAGACTTCTAGGGCATTAAAGCAGAGATGACCAGCCATAAATCAAACTCAAGGAGAGAGTATGCTGAATCCCTGTTGAATATCACTTAGATCATTCTTGTTCAGCTTGAGTGTTGGTAATCTTTTGCCTTTGAGACTGATGAGGAATTAGAGAGATTAGAAAATATTTAGAAATTCATCCGATCTTCTGGGTCTGCCTTTTGTTGATTTTTCAGATGAAGGCTCAAATCATTTGTACTTTCTGTCACCTACTGCTTTATATTTGGAAGATGTTTCCTTAAATGTCAGAAATGTCATCCTGCAGAGCATTCCTAGGGTAGTTTTTTGTGAGCTAGAGATTGCCTTTTCAACAGTGGTGGCAAATTCTTGGGTTTCTGATGTCTTGAGGTATGTATCCTACTTCCATCCTTATATTCCCCAGTCAATATAAATAAACTTCCTCTTCTCAATCTTCTTCAATCTGCATTTGTTATTCTCTGTTGGAACTATTGATATGTAACTTTTTTTCTTAAGAGAATATTTTCCTTTTGCTTTCCACCTAATTTAGGGTTTTTTTCCCCTGCTTTTTAATGGCATATGTTAAGGTATTGCTGGAAGTCTTACTAAGATGTTCTTATTTTAGGTGTCAATAGAAATTTTAAAGAATTGCATCTTGTTTTACACATCTTATGCTTCAAGTCTGTGAAGAATTTAATGTAGAAAGGGAAAGAGCTAGCCACACTACTGTAATTTCTGAAGTGTCTTGATGATGATTTGTAGCAGAGGAATGTTATGGTATGTCTCAGTTAGATAACATCAGAGAAATTAGACTAATGTCAATGTTTGGATTTCTACTGTCATTACTGAAATCTTTGGACCAAAACATTAGGGCAAATATTCTTTGCATAATATTCCTTTATGAGTGATGCTACACAATTATTTTTGAAACTGAAGTTCTTTACTATAGTAATCATAATATTATTAGAGAAATAATTCCAGTTTGGCATACATTTATAAACACTGTTGAAATGTTTAAGTGGTTACAATAGCTGTAGGACTGAATTTTTGGACTCTTTCTTTCTATGCATGTTTTGTGTTTTTCTGGTTTGGGTAGTTCAGTAGAAGTAGTTTTCAGATGAATGAGAAATAAGTGCAAGACAGCGAACTTATGCAAGTCTTATTTGGACCTATAGAAGGGATTATTTGTCTGTCTTTATTCAGATGCTGCTGATCAAACTGGATTAGAGCTGTTTAAACCTGGGATTTTTTTGAACTTTGGTAGGGTCCTTCAGGTAAGCACTGAGGTTTCTCTTAAAATAGATTCTTCTGCTTTTTTTTTTCTTTCCCCCCCATTCTAAGAATACAGTTTGAGTATTTTATTCAGACACATTTTCTGAGAAGTGGCTGGTGGTTAAAGGAAACTTCTGTGACTCAGATATAGGGGGCTCTAATCTGACGCCTGCTTTTGAGTCATCCAGCTTCAACTGCCCTGATGGGTGCAGGCAATCCCACCTCTTCTTCACCCTCACTCCAAGCACATGTAGGCCAGCACTTAGGCAGCTGCATTCTTGTGGTGCCAAACTCAAACAACAATACCCCTCTTCTTAGTGTGCTTATTGCAAGTATGTAACCAAGGTTCTGATGGCACAAGCCACGCACGCAGGCTCATCTCTCCAAAACCAAGACACATCCCACATAGCTCATGGAGCAGGAGCTCTGGGAACGCTTCACAGGAGGGGAGAAACAATGACTTGTCACCCTACTCTGTTTCCAAAGGGAACAGGTCTGGGCATTTGTCTGGTTCCCAAGGCAACCAAGCAATATTGACTTTATCATCCTTTGATGATCTGGTTATTGCCACAGCTGGGAACTCAGATTATTCGGAAGTCCCCTTGGCTGTAGGGTCTTGTTGCTGATCATGAGTGCAAAACACACTTGAACTGATCAAGAACCACAGCTGTGCCACTTTGAGATTATTACTTGGACTTGTGCCGACAGAGCTCCTGGACTGGAGTTGATTCCTGTCCATCAGAAGACAAGCAAAGCAGATGTACAACTGTCAGCATCTGTAGGCCACTCAGCTCTAAAATTAGGCAAGCTACCAACCTTTTCCTTCCAGCATTTGCCTATAAACAAGCTTTCCTGCACATTAGGAAGCTGTGATTCCTAGTTTTTATTTGCCTTATTTGTGCTTTAACATATTCTTAATTCATTTTCAGAAATGACTGTAACTTCAACATGCTGGCATCTTTTAAAGTGGTTAAGTAAGAAATGTGTCTGCCTTGAAGAGTTTTCTGATAAGGCCCCAGCTTTGCATCTTGATACAAGTGGGCATGCCCTAACGCCTCTCTGGAACGTCAGACTTGTTCTTCCTTCCATGTATTTGCTATTTTAAACAACAAAGTATTGTTAGCAGAAGTTGGTTTTGCTCTCTGTAAAAGTTCATAAATGAACACTCCCTTTAATTTCCGTGGAGTTGAGGTTTTGTTGTACAGTTGTGAGCCACCAAAGAGCTTCTGCAGCGTGGTTATTATTCCTAATCTGACTCTAGAAGTGTAAATTAGTTTTGATATTTTATTTTATTACAAATGGTATTGACTTGCTTTGAATTTATTTGTTGCAACTACTTACACAACATCCATTTTCATCTCCACAGTAAGCTTGCTCTAGGACTTGCTTTCACAGTGTAGAAGATTTTGCAGTTGTGAGATCAGTCACACCATGGAAATTCCATACTTCATGCATCTGGATAGGCCAAGAGCTTTCTCTATTACTCTGAACTTCTCTGAATTAGTGCTAGTTCTTTTTCGCTTTTGCATCCGTTTTGCAGTTGTTGGAACCTTGTCACTTCAGTTCTCACTCCTCTTATTATCAGGATGTAATCTCATCCACTGCACCTCAGCTTTCATAGCTTTAATGATGAGAAAGAAATGATGCCCTTCATCAGCACTGCAGGTGCTAGTGGGACCAAGTGCTGGTTTCTTTCCACGGAAGCACAGAGCAATCCCAGTCCTTCAGGGAGCCGATTATGCAAAAAATCAGTCTTATTTAATGGAAATAATTAGTGATGCCTCTCAATGATGTGAATGGTGACTCGAAAGGAGCAACACAGTTTGGTTCCCATGTATTTTCTGGTCCATATATGCTGTAGGTAAAGATTAATAAAGTACTTACATGGTAATGACATTGAAGGATCTACCCAAAGTCCAACAAAAAATTTGCTACCTCCCACTAGAAAATTCCCTTTTTCTCCTAACCTACAACTAACTGTAACGCTCATTTTGTCTCAAATACTGGATTGAGCAAAAAAATGTCATCCATCTTATTTTTCTGAAGTGCTTAAAAAATAAGGCATGTCTACATAAGCATTGCTGCTCATTATTGTATAAGATCAAAGCTGCTCATCTGCATGGCACGTGCCCCACATTTCAGGAAACTGTTGGAGGTCCATTGCTCACTTAGAAGAAGAATCCTGAGATTTTGCAAGAGGAGAGTTTGAGCCATCTCAGTGGAAACAGAAAGAGGACCTGCTGCTGTTGGTTCCAAAACATTATTACATGTGTCAGCAGTACGTGCTTGAAGTTTTAGGAAGAGCCCAGTTTCACTTCATTTCTTCCTGTAATGTCAGAAAATTCTTCTACATCATTAATCAGCTGAAGTTTTGGATCACAGGCTAAATACTGATTCATTCACTTAACAAAATGATGGTTCATTCCAAGAATGCAAGGAAATGCAGACTTGGATTCAATAGATTTGTGTCTAAGGCCAAGTTTCAAAAGGGTTCAGATGAAGAAAGGCAAAGACAGGTCCTTTATCCTCCTTTCAGTTTAATGGACACAAACACATCCATGTTGCCTTCCAAAGGGTCAGTTTTGTAAAACAAAGAGCTGCTATGAGTCCCTAAACCAGGGGAGTAATGTGTAAACAGGAAAATGAGAAAGGGAACCTATACCAAGTACCAGAAAGTTTAATAGGGAAAAAACCAAGATGAGTAGAAATGCTTAAAAAGAACAAAAGGAAATTTTACCGGATTTCAGGTATAAAGCCTGTCCTAGATATGGTATTAATCATTTATTAGCAGGTAGAATTCTTGATAATAATGCAGAAAGGACAGAAGTGGTTAATCAATACTTCTGTTCGGTATTTGGGGAAAAGCCAGATGATTCAGGACAGAATGATGATGAAATGCTTTTCATTCTAGCAGTAACTAAGGGAATGTGTTAAACAGCAGATATTAAAGTTAGATACATTAAAATTAGTAGGTCTGGATAATTTACATCCAAGATTTTAAGATCGATAGTCTAGGAGCACTACAGACCATTAATTTTGATTTTTAACAAGCCATGGAGCATTGGGGATGTTCCAGAGGACTACAAGAAAGCTAATGTTG
Organism: Polioptila caerulea; assembly: GCA_013397295.1. Taxonomy (NCBI): domain Eukaryota; kingdom Metazoa; phylum Chordata; class Aves; order Passeriformes; family Certhiidae; genus Polioptila; species Polioptila caerulea. The sequence continues at coordinate 216,393 of VYXF01001053.1, forward strand.
TACCAATATTTAAAAAAGGTAAATGCAGTGACCCAAGTAATTATAGGCCTGTCAGCTTGCCTTCGATCCCAGGCAAAATAATGGAATGCCTGATAGGGACCTTGAGTAATAAGGAATTAAAAAAAGGTGATATAATTAAAGACAATCAGGATGGTTCTTGTCAAACTGTCTTGATATCATTTAAAATCAGATTTCAAATGAGGTGATTTAATTCACAGTTTTGATATGTAAGAGACTTAGTCTTCGATAAAGTGTTTGTGTGGCTTGACATTTTGATTATTCAAATAGAGCCTGTCTCTGCAAAACGTGGTTTAAGAGAGAAGTTAGGAGGAGTTTAGGCATCTGAATCTAAAATGGCAGCCCTGAAAGCTCAGCTCGGTGGCTGCCCAAAACTGCCTTAATCTCCTTGGTTTTCAGCTGGAGAAGTTTCCAAGGCAACTGAGGTTCTGCTTTTGTGCACTCCCAGAAGACACCTCAATCCTGACAAGGTTGAGCGGTTCAGTACCAATGTCATAACTATACATTTGTCTGTCTGTTTCCTGTACAGAGCTTGATCCAAGGAGTGTGCTTATGGCACACTTCAAGGATCAGTCTGTGCACAAAATGCAAAAGCAGATGCAGCCTTTCTTTAGCATATGACCACAGGAAAAGGTCTTTTATTCAATTACTCAGTGGTTAGAGCTTGTCCATGTTAGAAAAATTCAAAATAAAATTCTATTCTCTCTTGAAAATATTTCAAATCTACTTATGTCATTGGATGTCACCAATTATTGGTGGATAGTGATGATGGAGAAAGGAGGGGTTGAATACTCATTAGCAGGAACAACAATCACAGCTGAAGTCGAGTTGCAATCAGAATTGTGCTCTCATGGAGAGAGCATGTGCTATCATGGAGTGCAATGAATCTCAAGTATAAATTCTGCAAAGAAATGCTATGTCAACAAGAGTGGAGACCATCATGTAACTGCTCCAGAATTATCCTAAGGGTGAAAATAGGGATATTGAGTTTATCCAAGGTCTATGCACAAGAAAGACAATACAGACCCTTTAGGAAGCCATTTTATCCTATTTCAAGAGATTTATCCAATATCTTTGGCAGGAATTCCTGTATTCAGACTCTTCCACCACTGGGAAAGCTAGGCTGGGTAACAGGCATAGTAAAAGTTAGGGAAAATAAGTCCTACCATCCGTGCATGCACATTGATTAGAGAGAGCTCTTGAGTTCAGCATGGATAACAGCCTCTGGTGAAAGCTTCATTCTAATAGTGGGAAAAGAGTCTAGACAAAACGAAGCAAGTAATAAGGCATCAGTTTTTATCAGTGAAGCTTTGTGATAGTTTATAAAAGACTACATTGGATTTCAGGATTTTTTCTTTTTTTACATGACACACACACACATACATATATATTTCTCCTAAAGTCTGTTCCTTTGTCAATCTCAGCTCCTGAAGCAGGAATTAATTCTGGGAGCTTCCAGGACTTGTCTTTTATAAGGGGTTGTGACCAGATGATCACTTTGGTTCCCTCTGGTTTTAAAAGATCCAGCAAAAAGCGCTGAGGACAAACAAACTGAAAACCCAAGCCCATGCAGTAAGAAGCTTTCCCTGCCCAGGAAAGCAGATAATCTAAATAGACAAGACAGACTGGGGTGAGAAAAAGGATGTGTTATCTCTGTTTCACAGATGGGAAACAGAGGCACAGAGAGATTAAGTGATTTACACAAGGTTTGTGTCAGAGCCAGGAATGGGAGCCAGATCTCCTGAATTCTGTGTCACTACCTTAACAACAAGACCATCTTTTCTCTCTCTTGCCATAGCCTTGAGAGGGAAGGGCCTCTACTGCCACGCACAAAATTGTACCATTGCTTACAGGGTAGTCTAATAAAATGCTATGCATGTAGCATATGTCTGGTGTTCTGATTTCTCCTCTTCTGTAAGACTGACTCTTCTTTCCTTTCTTCATCTTTCCTTTTATTCTGTCTTTCTTTTGTTTTCACTGTCTCTTGCAGAGGACATTGGTGTCAATTACACTAGAAGAAAGCCCCACTGTCTTGGAAATGACATATTCAGACCATCTAGCCTTTGAATGTACAGTCAGAAACATACCAGCTGTACCTGGGCACATAACTTCTTGGACTGAGGTTGCAAATGTGAAGAGAATTAAAATTAGAAAAAGGCATTTGAGATTTGCCTGGTTTATTATGACCAAATCTGGGTAGACTTTCAAGGGAGTCAGGAATTACCTCTGTGGGGTTTGCTTGGCTGAGTTGGCTAGGTTCAATTATGTCTAAATCCTTAAATCTTTCCCTTCTGTATCTTCTCATTTCACATACGGTTCTGGCCACTGTTTTCTAAGCCCCTTTGGGCAAAAACATCTCATTTTAGATACAGACAGCAGGATCCTGAGATGGGACAGCACCTTGGACAAAACCTATAAATACCCAGCCTGTTTCTATGGCAGCTCTGAGAGTGCCAATGCTATGAAATTCTTTGAATAAAGTCGTCTTCCAGTGCCTCAAAATCTGGTAACTTTGCAAGATGCAGGGAACACATATAATAGTGTTGTTCATATGCAGAACAGAAGAATATCTGAGAGGGTGTCAAAACACTCCCAGTGTGGCTCCGGATAGAGAGGGCCAGCCATGGTTAGCTAGGGGAGGACAGTTTGCCCAGGGCCTTGTGTTTTGAGAGGTTAGAGAGGTCCCTGGCTAATTGCCTAATGATACACAGGAGGTCGTGACCTCCACCTTTGCCCCGGGCCCCCTGGAACTGCTGCTATTGCTCGTTCCTGCACTGCAGCCACCTCCGCTGCACAGGGGACAATGCCCAGCCAGCAATGGTGCTCAGAACTTTTTTTTGGGCAGGCAAACAAAGGCTGTGCCTGGCAACCTAAAGTCACATGTAGCAGGGTGGAGACAGTGGGATGGAACCTTACACGTGTGCGTGGCAAAGGTGACCTTGCTGACAGACCTTGCTTTGGGCTCTGCCACATCATAAAAAGTTCTGGTCAAAACTCAGAGAGCCTGAGCCTCTTTCCAGCTAGCTGCTCCCTGGGAATAGGTTCCCAGAATCAGGTTATCTTCCTATTAAGGGAGGCATAAAGGACAGTGCTGTGAGAATTACAATGCCTTTTTATGGAAAGATCAATGGCATGTCCTCAGCTAGAATGCTGTTTTTAGGCAAGGGTAGCTTCACCTCATAAAAGATTATATGGCTGACATATTTTTACGTCGAGAGAAGAGTAACAAAACCTGTGATGAAGAGGTATGGAAACACTTTGAGATGAAGATATGGACGATTGAGTCGTGGAAGGTGGCAAGGAAGGGATGTCACTGCAGTATATAAAATAACAGATGGTACCAAAGGGTCATGTGGTCACTCCTGTGTACCCTCTTTTGTAATAAATATCAGAGAGAGATCCAGAAATAAAAGCAACAGGTTTAAATCTAAACCAGCAAATGCTTTTTTAAGACAGTGTCTCTGCCATGGCCTTGAGAAAATACTGAGGTAAAAAGCTCAGCAGGATTAACAAATGTTAGACATTGCAATCAATACTGCCTACATCTGCAGTTAAACTATCCAGGGGAAAAGTTAATCTGTGAACCCATAATTTAATTTAATATTATTTTAATAACTCAGCTCTCTGCTTCAGGGCTTGTGACAGTGAGTACTTCCCTCTTGCAGTGCAACTGGACTGCTAAACGTGTTTTTGGATGGGCATTTGTCCTTTACAGGGGGGTTCTTCTGCGTGTGTTCCTGGTGAGCAGAAGAGGCAGGATTTCAGGCGAGCTGGACCTCTGATCTGATCTACTCTGGCACCTGACGCTGGCTCGGGCTGCTGAGACACGGCTGGCCAGGCTCCCCTGCTGGTGGCCAGGGCTGAGCTCCCAGAGCCCTTCCCGGGGCCGGTCCTGTTGGCATCGCTGTCTGCCAAACCTGGGCTTGTAAAACGCAGGCTCAGCTTGGCAGCCAAAAGCACGGCGTGTTCAGGCAGCTTTGAGGTTTCACCCAAATCCCCTGCCCTTCCCTGGAAGACACCACCTGTGTTAAATTCACCCTAGGCAGGAAATGGAAGAACAAATCAGGCCTAATTAAAATTTAAAAAAAAATAATAATTAAAAATGCTAAAACAAACTGTGTAGTCTTTTCTGCACACCATCTGCATAGTAGCAGGGGCGATGTGCTTGATTCATACTGTGATTCGAATGGGAGTGAGAGTAAATTGAAGGCTGATATATATCAGTGCTGAGGGCAGGATTTAGACAAGTGAACAGTTGTTCCTACAGCAAAAACAGAGAATGTTGTCAAGTTTGTTCCCTAACCAAGGATTCAATCAAACACTCACAAGAACCCAGCTAAATCTCCACAACCTTTATTGCTTCCTGTACACTCACTTAAATCTTGCCTAACCCCTTCCTGTCCCAGCACTGGTTTCCTTCTTCCTCCCGAGGGTGGTATTAGTGTCTGCCCACTAAACCATGTCAGCAGGTGAAATTTGTAGATGGGCTATGGCAAGCTATTTATCATAATTTTTGTAATTTCTGTTCCCACTCCCCAGTAAATGCAATAAACTTCTGAGCACTTCAGGCATGAAATCCACAGCCATATCCAAAAGATTGTTTCTCCTGGTTTGTGAATGGGACATTTCACTGTCTCATGGCACTGCTGCACACACTTAAAGGTAGTTTGAAATAATTTATATTTTTTAAGAGGAAAAACACCATAAACACAGTTAGAAATTTTACAAGCTTTGCAAATAGATTATTCCCCTTAACAATTCTCTTTCTTAAGTGAAGTAGCCACAGTCACAATCAGGAGCTGTGGTGAGAATTTCCTGTTGCCATTTGGAGACCACAGGGAGGTTGTGCCATCCATGAGCAAGTGTGGATCTCCAGAAAGTGAAGCTGATATAAAAACATGACATGACACTCCTGATACAGGGCTTCCTTGTGCTTGGCCTCTCTATCTTCATGTCTTCCACACGCATTTTCCTATCTCCCCCTTCTTTCTAGTAAGCAGCACACACAGATGTGTTAGAAGACATTTCTCAGGAAGGGAAGGAAATGTCCATTCAGAAAGAAGCTGCTGCATGCTCTCATTACCAATGCCCAACTGACTGTGCAGAGGGTAGGTTTTTGCTGCTCCCAAGTTTGCCAGAGCCTTGCATGGGGAAGGGAGCAGGACCAAACCTTTTGGGAGCTACTCCTGGGACTGCTGGCAGGCTGCCCTTGGGCTGCTGGGCAAAGTCACAGCTGGGAGATTGGCAGCTTGGGATGTCCATACCCTCAGAGAACTCCACTTCTGCTCTGACTCTGCTGCTCTCCTCTGGAGTGGATAATAGGAGCTGACACCTGGGGTGTGACAGGAAGGGTTGATGCATTTTTGTACATGAGATACTACTCAGAAGAAAATTAATTTGGGGGAAAAAAAGTCCTCTGAGAATAATACAAGGAATTTATTGGGGAATTATGTGGGATATATATTTAGTTCACCAGGTGGCAACAATAATTTTTCCCTATTTGTCACTTTTTAGTGGTAGCTTCTGACTGGCAGCGAGAGAGGGAAAATAGACAATATCCCAGGTGTTACATACAGAAGAGGGGCAGCTTCAGAGGGTTTACTCTTATTTCATTGACGAGGTAGACTGGAGGAACTTGCCCCACAGATTGTGCAAGAGAAAAATACATTGGGTGAGCTTTTCTTCAAACGCTTTCAGCCCAACACTATTTCAGCTGAGGAGTCTGAGAGTGAAAAGCATAAATGTGTTGATACAAATACAAGTCAGAGTGTGCCCATGAACAATCCTGGTGTGCTGATTCACTACATAAACATTGGAAAAATCAAACAGCAGAGCTGTTCAATCTGTATGAGTTCAATCCTTCTTCAGCATAGCCAAATTTTTATCTTTCGGTACTTTTTCATTTGATAAATCCAGTGTGGCTTGAATATTCAGTGTTAGTTTGTGCCCTCTATCCCAGAGCATGCCATATGTTACTGAAGATACCAGAGCTTTCAGTTTAAGCTATACCCACTGTGTCTGCTCACAACACAGATGTGCAGGGTGCTGGAGATGGTGTGGGAGTACACACACACTCACCGACTGTCCTAAAATTACCAATGAAAGGAGATTGCAAGGAAGTTGAACAAACTTGCTCAAGGAGCCAGCTGTCTACCATCCTCTAAACATGAAAGTTAAAAGTTCTCAACAAACAAACTATTCAGGACTTTTGATTCATTTTCTTCTGTGCTTCAATTGCTTCCAAACCCTCCGTTCTCTGGTCCTAAAGTCAGACAGTGCTACAGTGCACAGTAATAGTAAAATTTATCCTCTCAGTAACTGCTCAAATCTCATTTCTAATCCTCTAAACTCCTTGATTCAGGGTAGTTTAAATTGTTGTAAATATCTTTGAGGTGGATTATGCTGCTTAATTGCCACTAAGGGAATAATAATGTTATGTGTCTGTGCATACATATTATAATGTACACAGACACAGGCAGAAAATCCTTCTAGCAAAGAACATATTAAGTAATAGTTTAAACTACTCAGGATTTGGGAAAGCCTGTTAAGGGGATTAGAAACTAAATCCAAAACTGGACAAGAGGTAAAGGCAAAAATTTTCACAGGTGACAATGGAAGCAACACACTATTTTCTCTTTTTCTGTAAGTAGGTTTTCTTTGAACATGGTCTCCACCACTGAATGAGCGTACATGGTCTTTCCTAGTAAGTCAGCCTCAGCTATGTAAAAGCTGTGTGTTTGAGGAAGCATAGACACTACTCTCACAAGAAGATGAAAGTAGAATGTCCATCAGTAGCATTTCTTTCTTTGGAAACAAATAATTTCTATCAACTTGAAAAAAGCTGCATATATAAATAGTTTCAAATACTTTTCTACATGTGCACAATCCTGCTGAGTTTCTTGTGACCAATGCACATGTGCAAATGCCTGGACAACTGAGGCCAAAGGCTTAGTTCTGGAAATGTGGAGTCAAATATAAACCTTCTAAAGAAAGTATCTGTGACAGTAATTATTCTTGAGAGTAGGGGAGAAGGAATATATCAAGAAGATTTTAGTTTTTAAAGTATTCATAAGAAGAAATATTATAAGATGTATTCCCAGAATCTTGGTTCCCATGAACGTGTATGTCATTGTGAGTGCCTCCACTTCATTTTTACTCTTCATCTGCTCTGTCCTGTACACAAAATACTGCAAATTAATTTTTCTGGAAGCAGCACTGCTTGTCTGTGCTGACCCCTGACATAAACTGGGATCTACCACTTCCAGAAAACCAATCCAAAGTACTGTGAGGAACAGATTTTCAAAGAATTTACTGAAAATTTTAATGACTGAATAAAACTGCTCAAGTAAAACACCTAGTGAATGAAAGAAGTAATAGAAAGAAAGTAATCCCGATACTGAATGTTTCAAAATGGCAAGAAAATGCAATAGCATTGAGCCTATGAGGGTTAGTTGTTGCCCAAAATTCATTCACTACATAGAAGCAAGGGGATCGTTGCACCTGTAAGTTTAAATGTGAGCATGGATTGAGTTTCAGAGGAAACATGCCTTGGGGCATTGCCTGTCTTTTATCGTCTTAAATAAAGCTACTTTATTACAGACACAGTAATTGGTTGTGCTTAAATGATTGTCCCCTTTTTAGGCACACTATATCTGCTTTTTAGCCTAGAATTTATGTACTGTGATTAAACCAGTTTGATCATGTTCTGTGGTCAAAAGAAGAATCTCCTCTCTAGAAGATAAAATACTCATTCTTCTTACTACCCTTTGCCTATTCTTTGGCTCATCTGCCTGAGGTACCTTTTTTGATTCAATGCTTGTTAAAAGTCTTAATTTTTAAAACAGCACATGGAAATATCTAGGAAACATTATTGTTACTGAAATCTCTTTAGCATTCCTGTCTTACATGACTTACCTATTCTTTAGGCTCAAGGTCCTCTTTCTTTCCAGTGCTTGTACAGTACCTTGGACAAAGGTTTTGATCCATGATCTCTTCTCCTTGGAATTGGCCAGATCTTGGATCCATACCCGTGTGGTGTGAAGCCAGCACAGCCACATTTGGAACCACATCTGGTGAAGACTGGTCAAGGTCAGATGTGGTCTTGTGTGACCTGTGAATGCAGCTGGGAGCTCTGTGGTCCTGCTGCTTCTCGTGTACAGGCACAGGGGTGAAAGGAACAATTTTGAATGCAGTAAACAAGGTTAGTTTTTAAACAGCTGGAGATGGAAGAAAATATCTCTCTGTAGAGCCAAAAGTCCATGTTGCACAGTACAATCTGTCTAGACTGCTAAATATATTTCGGGTTATGTTCCTTTCTATATAGTTACAGTTTTTAATGTCTTATGCATTAATCCATCAAAGTATGCTTAGACACAGCTGGGAAATAGCTCAATAAAAAGGGATCTGCATGTACTTGAGACTAGGTCCAATAAAGGACATAGTGACTGGCAAGGAAGGGGAGGCAGTTGCCCATTTCCAAGAAGGAGTCCAGGCCAGGCTCTTGTGTTCAGTGTCATCCCTGTAAACTATCCCTGTAGAAGAGCTTTACACATTCCTGTAGGGAAAAGCTGGAGGCAGGGGTTACAGTACAGAAAATGGACCTGTTTCTCTGTCATTTATTTGCACTTACTGATAAAATGCAAATAATGTGAGTGCTTTGTATTTTTTATGGGAAGGGGATTTCTTCATTGATTTCTGCCAGCCTCCAGCCTTGGCTGTGCATGAGGCATTTGAAGGAAGAGACATTTGGTTTAGTTCTTTCATCATTATGATCTGTTCTATTGATCCCTTCCCACTGCTGTGTTTGCTAATTTCCTGGCATACATAAGGGCTGTTCTGTTTTTTGTAACAAGATTTAGCAGCTCTACCCATTCCAGAAACAGGAAACTGAGGCACAGGATTGAGAACTGGCCAGTCATCAGAACTGGAAGACAAGTCCAGCAATCACTATGTGCCATCTTCTGGCCCACTGTAGATTTTGGCAGACATTGAAACTGTGCCCTAGGTTTAGTCACCTACAATGGTGAGCAGCTTTTCAGTTGCTGGCAAGCAGGCTGGATCCTCAGCAGAGCTGCTGGCAGCAGTCCATGGTTCTTCCATTTTCTTTTTTCCAGGTCATTTTTGCTTGTTAGGCCTTTTCATCTCCTTTTCATGGAGAGCGTGATTTCAGAGGTGATCTGATTCCTCTACACAGGTAGTCAGAAATGATGGCTGTGATCATGCTTATTTACAAGGAAAAGGGATAGGAAGGAGGAAGACAGACCAGGAACATTATCCAAGATTCCAATATTTGAGTAAAATATTGCATGAAAAGGAACAAATTTATCAACTAGACTCTTTCTGGACTGTGGGAAAATGAGATGAAAAAGGAGAGAAACAAAACCAATAACAACCACTCCAGTACCAGTCATGGACATACTGCAGTGGCTTTCAGGCACATCAGTAGGACTCATATAAGATCTAGAAGAAATCACAACAGACTGTAACCTTTCCTCTTTGATAAATAAAACATAAGTAAAGAATCTCCTCAAGGAGCGTAATTGGATTTAAGTCGTACATAGATCAGAATACTGTCCCAAAGAAACTGGCAGATTCTTTTGTTAAAAGATCATTTATTTTAAAAGAGGAATTTGTGGCATGCTTGAAAGAAACAGTAGCTGATGTGAGGGTTCTTGAATAGCTCATCCTGGTGTTGGGAGAGATGTGGCTATATAGAAGGCAAGTGCACACCCATTCACAGCCATAGCATAGGTGAAGTGCTTCTTCAGCTTGTGTTTTGAAAGCTGAAGGAAGGAAAAAATTATGCCAGAAAACAAGTAAAAAGGGAATAAATACTCTCCCGAGTAAGATACCAGATAGGAAAAATTATTAACAGCAAATAATCTGAATATGAGTTGAGGTGGGATTGCCTATGTCCACATAGGCAAAGCAGAAAAGCTGGCCCATGCAGAGTCAGAGCAGGGACTGGACTGCTGAAAGGTTATCTCGAGATATCGAGAATCGGGATGTTTTCCAGACGTATTTCACCTTGAAACAGAGCCAGTGATTTGGCCAGGATGGCACCTGTGAAACCATTGCACTAAGGGTGAAGGGGGAGCAGCAGCCACTGCAGTGCATGGAGAGAGGTGGTGTCAGTGCTGCAGGTGCAGCACCCCCACTCCAGGGGCTGACCTGGGGCCACCCTCCACACAGGCAAAAGCTGCGTTTGCCTAAGCCTGGTGACCTCTTCTGAGTACAACAAACTGCTCATTACCAAGTGCCTGTGACGAGAGATGTGTTAACCCACCTTGGCAGAAGCAAAAATAGCCTCAGCGCTTGGTGCCAGGGATAAATATTGGCGAATGCGATTGGATAAAGAAAGCAACCACCTCACTACGTCTTGGACACCAGCAGGTAGCTGCAGATGGTGGAATATGCTGTTTTGGATCAAACCTGCAATGGAAGAATACTTCTGCTGCCAACAAGATGCGCTAACAGGACTCTCAGGGTTCAGAGGTGTGGATGATGGCATTCTGCGGTAGAGCTGCAGAGACACTGAAATGGAAACTGCCATAGATCACACTCTTGTTTGTTTGCTGTGATGAACCAAGAAAATAAAGTCATAGTAAAATGCTAATTATTGTCCTATCCACTGTAATAATAATAATAATAATTATAATATTGCAGCAGACTGTAGCATCTGGACACTTAGAGCATGTCAACATTCAGTGCAAAAGCAAGACCTGTGAAGCACTGGCTAAACCTGCCAGTCAGGGCTCATGGACACTTGTGGGGTTTGAGGAAATAGAAAGTGCTGCTATGGGTGGTGAGAATAGGCTGTATTCCCATGAGCCTGGAGCAAAATTGGGAGGGTCTTTCCACAGCAGCCCTCTTTAACTGACCCACTTTGGTATGGGTCAGATGGAGGACACACTGAACTACTAGGTGCCACCAAAATTAAACAGTACCTCATCTTATCAGCTTTGTAGTTTCAAATCCAAAATGCACGCCTACTTTCAGGAAGGTGTTTTTATTTTACCTTGGAGTGAAACACAGTCATACCAGGCCTTTAGTCACATTGGGTCTTCCCCCATCACAGACAGACAGCTGGGAAAGCTATTAAAATTCCCAGCTGTGGCTTTAAGAAGGTTCAAGGAGCAAACAAAACACATAGCAAGCCAGCCTTGAACTCTGAAGGAACTCTGTCTCAAGTATCAGCCCCTATAACACTCAATGTCAAGATGCATCTCTATGGCATTGCCTATGGCTAGCAGTACTGGATAAAGGATTGGAGGAGAAAGAAAAGATGTGCAGGAAGGATATAGCCTACCACAACAAAGACCTTCCCCACTGGTGTTCAGATATGCAGTTACAGGCAAAACTTTTTCCTTGAGACATGTGAGGCACAAGAAGGCAAGATGCACTGATCAGGCCACAAAATTCCCAGGGAAAAATGGTGGTGCATGGGCTTCTCTATTGCTGGTGCCAAAAATTTGTCAAGTTTTACAAACAGACAGATTGGATTCAGTTCCATGTACATTCATCTGAAATCTGATTAGACAAATGCTGAAAGCATACAGGTTTTTGAGTGATCAACTGCAGTACCAAGGCATAAGTCCCCCTCCCACCTTGCCTTCTCCCAGCAAGAAAAATGCATTTCTCGGTGCTGGTGTTAGGCATGATTCTCATGTAAGGTTTTCTGAGGAATATATTGTCAAGCTAAATCTAAAAGCAAGCCTAGGGAGTGATATTTAATTTTGCACTGGAACTTGGGAGATCAGTGACTCACTTGGGGGCCAAAGGAAAGCCTTTTTGCCCCTCTAAGCCTTCATTTCCCCATCTGGAGAGCTGCTGCAATATTTGCCCCTGTAAAATGTGCTACTTGCAACTGGGTATTATCGTAGTCTGAAACGAATGTGACAAATGGAATGCTGGGTGATAAACAGCTTCCTCGTCCCCGAGTTGGGAGCACAAGGGTGGGATTGTGTGGGAACTGTGAGAACGCAGCACATGACCAGAATCGTGTATCGGCAGCAGCAGAATAGGCAGGGGAAGGAGAAAGCCTGAATGTTGTCCTGTCTCAGAGATCTCTCTCCTGCTTGAACGCCAAATAATAAGGTCAGCTGTGATTTTAAACAACTCAAAGAGCAATTCCTAATCTTTTTCCATCTGGATTTCCATTTCCTGGATATCTCACGTAATGCTACCTGCTTTTTTTAGATCAAAAGTGTCATCAGGATGACTCTGTTTTCATTTCTACGAGACAATAATAGGGATAACGCTCAGGTAGCCAGGTTAAATGATCTGCATTTTTTGTTCATTGCAGGAAGTGTGCCAGCTGCTTATGTGATGGGCAAGCTCTCTGAGGCCACGCATGTAGTGAGATGCTGTGCCAGTTGTCTGGGTGGCTCTGCTTTTCCCAAGGGAATGAGTCACTGACGCAGTTACTGCTGCTCCACCCCTTGTATTGGTTTCTAATATCTTACCCTGGCAGGAGGTCAGGAATTCAGGAGGACCCAGATTTGGGTCCAGGCTCCTGTTCTATTTCCTTCCCTTTATGGCAGTAATGGATTTCCTGTGCTTCCCTCCCTTTCCTCTATTACTTCTTTATAGATGTGACCATTATGTATCTCAGAGAAAATGGTTTACCAGGCAACGCTTGTCATTGTCACCACTCTGCCACACATTTGTCTGTTTGCAGAACCAGACTCATTGTGCAGAGGTTTTTAATTGCTGTATTTGTTTTAGCAATGTTGTTTGAGGCCATGGCGTTTCAAAGCCATGGCAGGCTGGGGAGCTATTGTGCCTGTTGCCTGCATTTCCCCATCTGCAGCAAATCATTGAGAGACTTCTGGGTGTTTCTTGAAACCTCTGGGTGGGGTGAGTCAGCATTCCCTTGAAGGCTCCATCACAACCATTTTCATTTCCTCCCCCTCAACATGGCATGTGGCCAGAGGCACCTGCAGAGCCAGGGGAGTGGAGTTACAGATGGGTGCACCTCCCTGATACAAAGCAAGTGTTTTGGTGAAGGCATCCGTGCCAGTGCCACCCACAGTGTGCAGTCAGCAGGAAAGGGAGTGATGGAGGGCCTCATATAGACAGGCTGGTACTTGTGGCTGGCTGAGAGCATCACTGTGCTCCTCTAGGGCCATTGCCACATTCTGCTCTATCGGAGAACCCTGAGACAGGAGTTGCCGCTCAGATGGATGCCTTTGGAAAATGAATGGGATCAAAAGTATTTTGAGGGTTGCTATTTAATTAGCAGTGCTTGTAAAGCTTTCTGAGAAGTGTGAACATTTCCTGCTTCTAGCCAGACCCTTAAATCACACCACACTAGGCTTGACCCCAGCACCCACAAGCCTCTTCCCTGCTACCACTGTCCT
>VYXF01001053.1:237040-311890 GCA_013397295.1 Polioptila caerulea
GGCTGGAGCACCTCTCATAGGAGGACAGGCTGAGAGGTGGAGCTGTTCAGCCTGGGGAAGAGAAGGCTCTCTCAGGGAGAGCTTGTAGCATCTTCCAGTGCCTAAAGGGGCTACAAGAGAGCTGGATAGGGACTTTTTATAAGTGATAGAGCAAGGGGCAATGGCTTTACACTAAAAGAGGGTAGGTTTAGGTTGGATATTAGGAAGTTATTATTTACTATTGTGGGGGTGAGGCACGGAACAGTTTTCCCAGAAAGGTTATGGATGCCTCACCCTGGAAGCATTGAAGGCCAGGCTGGATGGGGCTTTGAGCAACCACGAATTATTGGAATATATCCCTGCCTACAGCAGGGAGATTAGAACTAGATGATCTTCCAACACAAACCATTCTATTATTCTATGATTATCTGTATCCATGATGTATGTATTCTAATACCTGTTACCTTCAGGTTCTTCACACTTTTAAACCTAAGGAAATTTAATGCAAATCTGCAGGTTGCAGGAAACAAGACCATTACAACTTTTCTTTCCTCTGAAACTGCAGGTGTCAGGCTATGCTCTTGATGGCAGGGAAGGCTCATGGTGGGTGGATAAGTGCTAGGGTACCTACCTACTGCTAGCAAGTGTACTTTCTATTAAAAAACTTTGGGCAAGGAGCCGTGTTACGTGATGGATCTGCAGCCTCTGTCCTGGGCAGGGAGGATTGCCTCCATACAGCTGTGGCAAAGATGAGGATGTCCCAGCTTTGAGTGTCTCTATCTGAAGGGCTCACTGCTAAGTGGTGTTACAGCCTGTCTAGTATCCCTGACCTTGTGGCATCCTGTGCTCTTGGCTCATGGGAATATGCAGAATGGAGCTGCACCTCGTTGTCCTCCAGAAAGCAGTCCCTCACAGGGAGCCCACATTGCCACCATACAGACAGCTCTGACTCCTGTTCGATATTTTCCTGAATGGTGGTGAAAACGTCCCTCATCATAATCTACTCAGTAATAAAAAAATGATCATTTTTATGTCATTCAACAGAAATGTATGGTAAATGAGATTCAAAGGATTAATGCACAAAGGAAATGTCAATGTTAATCTATAGACAGTCCCTTTAGTCCTGCTTGTCATAAATTCAGAGCAAGAGAGTTTGCAGACTGGCTTGGGAAGGATAAAATCGAAGGATTAAACAAACCATAACTCAATCTTTCAGTGCCTTGAATTCTTACTTTTGGGGGATTTTCCTCTGTAGTTTTTCTTAAAAGGACATATATCTTTAGTGAGAGAAGGAAATTACAAACGTTAGACCGTGAAAGTTGGGCTTTCTTATAGTCATGCTTGCACAGGCAGGCTCTAACTCAAATCAGCTGTGCCGGTTTAAAGCTGTGCTAGTATCTTTTATTGCTAACACTGAGCTACTTGGGTTACTCACTGTTGTGTCTTCTATGGGAATATAGGAAGAGACAGGCTGGCTTTGTCTCCCTTCTGACAGGGAGGCTCTGTATCTACCCGTCCTCAGCAATCAGATCATAAAATTAGGGCTTCACAATTGTTGTTGGTGGGTTTGTGGTGTTATTTTGTTTTGTTTTGTTTTCTTAGATGAATGTTAAATTTGTTTTGCTTCCCAGTATTCCAGCTCAGCCTGAAAGGAGGGTGTGGATCTTTGGATAATGTGAAGGACAGCTCAGGTCTGATTTTTTCTCTGGGTGAAGGACTCAGTCTTACACCAGGATTCACAAGGGTAGTACTTTCTGTTCATTCATTTAGCCTGCAGTCTGCCCGGTGCCAGGCCCTGCCCAACTTCTTAGCGTAGAAAATGTGCATTCAATTGCATGTCTAATTTGTTCACAAATTTTCCACGAGTGTTGAACCAAATCACACTGCAAAGACTATGCCTAGTTATGTGCCTAACTCAGCATTTGCACACAAAATTGCCTAATGAGCATGTGCAATTATGGCAATTAGACTTGTGAATTAAGCATGCAAATACCCTAACATTTGGGTTAGAGAGTCATAGCCCATATCACTAGAAATAGCATAACCTATTTTAGATACAATGAAAAAGCACATCCACCTTTTCCAGTGTGACCACATTCATGAAAAGAGAGCATTGTAAGACCTTTGGCTTGGGAAGGAAAGACTACAAGCTCTGGGCAGAGGCCATAAGGAATCTGCAAATGAAATGAGACTTTAGGTGCTTCTGCTTCCTGTCCCAGGTGTCTCTTGCTCATAATGAAATACCAGCATGCTCTCACAGAGCATACCTTGTCTTAATGGGGTTATTCGCATGCAGCCTCCATCAGCAGGAATTGCTGTAAAAGAAGTGGACAACTTTCCTTCTATTATAATCCTTTCTACTATAAATATAGTACGATGCAGAACAACCCTACGCCCACACGAATGTTGCTGCTGAATTTGTATGTTTCTAAGATAATTCCACTTTGAGGCATTCTCATCCTACTGAGGGGAAGGCACTGCTGGCTGGCTGCAGCACAAATCCCAGTGTAAGGTGTGAATTCATTTGGCAGCTGCCAGGACTGAAATTTTTGCATCAGTTATTGCTGCCTTAGTGAAATAAGGTTAGCAAACACAGAGGTGAGCAGGTGGTCAGAGATAAACAGGTGAGGGAGCACATTTCTGTAATAAAGAAAAATCTTGGGAGGGAAACCATACCCCCCCCCCCCCTAAATTTCTGCTTCATTAAGGTGATTTCAAACTCGCTGGGAAATCAAGGACTTCGTAGCTGATCAGCGCAAACAAAAATAATCCAGGTGGCAAGTCTGATGAGATATGACCTTGTTCAAAATCAATAGACTGTTCCCCTTCCACCGAGCACAACCGACTCTCGAATGAGTTTACTTCAACAGAGGCATTTCCCTCACAACATTAACATTTTAATTGCTTGTGCAGGATTTTCTGGAAAATTAACCCAGCGCTGGTTGAGCACCGGGTGAGGATGCTGGGCGCCGGGCTGGGAGCGCAGGCGGTGCTGCGGGGAGCTGCAAACACATACCGCCACCTAAAGGAAGGAAACCTGCAAGGAAACCGCGGAAAGCTGCTCCCTTCGACTCGCTCTCTGTCAGAGCTGGTTAAAACAAAGAGGCTTAATTTGCTCTTCGCAGCCTGCCTCCCTGATGCCTTCCGAAGGGTTGTCCCCCTGGCGAAGCAGGACAAGTCCGTCAGCATCATGTTCTCCCTGCTGCAGGACCGGTAACACAATGGTCGCACACCTGGCAGTGGGCGCGGGGTAACTTCTCAAGTTGTCCCAACTTCTTTGTGTGTCTATGGAGTCTTGTAGCAGGGCCACAAATTAGGTGCAGCTAGGTCTTGTGCCAGGGGAGAGGGCCAGGGAAGGCCCCGCTGGGGAGCAAAGCCCCGGCTGTGCTGTGGCACAGGGCTGCAGCGCAGCTCCCACTCCTGCTGCCAGGTCCTGCGGGGCTGGGCCGGCGGGGAACGGGAGGAAAGCCCAGGCCGATACAGCAATGGATGGATGACAACGGTGGGTGGCAGCCTAGTAGGTGGTCTTCAGATCATGTCTGATTTTACTTCATTATCTAATGTAGATTGCATAAATACCAAGGGGACAGGACTGAGATCTGCTCAGCCCGGCTGAATATCTTAACTCCCGGTACTAAAGAGACAAGCTTCTTTGGAACAGTCTTTTTCTGGCTTCATTCCTGACTGCACAGAGGAGGCAGGCAGAAGAAACTATTTACAGAGAATATATTCCCACCGAGTATTCCCAACCCGTTTATGAGCAAAGCCTGTGAAAATAAAGGGATGGGGTGGGGGAGGGGAAGGGAATCTTCCCCCGGCCTTCTGTAAGCTTGTGGAGCATAAAGGAAAGAACCTCTTTTGAACACGTATAGGCAACACTGAGCCACAGAGCTGTGTCCTTGAGGTATGGCTGACATGTCAGCCCACAGGGCTGAGCACGCTCTGTACCAAATCACCAGCAATAAAATAAAGGGTGAGTTTGGGAACTTCCCGTGGTTTGGAGTGCTGTCCAATTTTCCCGGCGAGTGGCTGCCAATATCACATTAACACCTTGACTGCCAGTAAGGTGGGGCTCTCAAGGCTGAGCCGGCCAGTGAAGGCTGGAGGGGTGTGGAGGCATGTGTAGCTGCACACTAAAAAGCAGCCTGTGCTCAGAGAAGCTTTTTGGTGTTTCAAAGGCAAAGTTCTGGTGCTTTGGGGCACTTTTGCAGAGCAGTAAGTGCGTGCCCTCAAGTGCGTGCCCATAGACAGACATACACACAGTGTCTCCTGCCTGAGTTCTGCCTACAGCCCTTTACCTGATATCTGACTTCAAGCAATCGGTTGCACCCAAGTGCTTGGCATCACACATGGCCTGTCCTGAGAGGAATGACGTCTCAGAGAGACAGGAGATTGTGCACAGACAGCAGTGCCCCACTGAGCAGTCATAACCAGCACATTCCTGGCATTCCTGCAGGGCCAGCCCAAATCTGCAACTCAGAGCTCACCCAGTGAGAGCACTTCTGGTCTGGTGGGACACTGGGCCACTGTTCTCTGAGGTCAAACCATTACCAGTTTGCAGCTCCAGGAAAGCTCTCCAGGAAAGCTGTGAGGTCGCTGGCAGGCAGAATGGACATTGTTTTATCTTATGTGAGTTATTTTCTTTAAAAAACTGATTATGATCTCAGCATTCCTACTCAATGTGACCGTGGAGCAGGTTTAGGGCTTATCTTTCTTGTTTGTGCTGTTCTACATCGTAGCTTACAGCCTTGGTTGCAGTACAGAAAGTGTTTGCTGGGAAGTAAGTTTCACGGACTGAAAGGAAAATTAATGTGACTTTTCTTCATAGAGAACATTAATTTTATTTGTAGTAAGTTCTTTAGAATGATGTATCTGTGTTTGAGGCATTTTTAATACTACCTTAGGATCTTTTCAGTTAAATACATTTTTTCCTTTTGATGTCCAGGTGTGTTCAATTCTGTCAGCCAATGAACATCTGTGTTCAGATGGGGTTTTCAATCCCATGCAATATCTGCATTTTCAGTAGAAGGCACTAGCATCTCTTCCATCTGTAGTATTGCTTAATGGGTTGGAGGTAAATGTAACAAGATAGGAATGAAAAGAGGGATTCTCAGATGGGCTAGGGTACTGCAAAGCACTGTTTTAAAACCTGAATATATCTTCTCGTTAATTAACACTACAGTTGTATGGACACGGTCATAATAAGTGCTGGAAGCAACAGCATCCTGTAGGGAAAGCAGTTGATGATACTTCAAACAGATTTCTGTGTAGACTTGAACAAAAAGCTGTTTACTCCTCTGTGCCTTAATTTTTACATCTGATTAGAGACGTTATGATTAAAGCTGATGAAACATTTTCAATTCAATAACTGGAGAAGTTGGTTCTGACTAAAAGGACTGAAGGAATATTTCACAGCTGTTCCTCCCATGGAGCCAAGGAAGACAAGTCGGCTGTTTCTAAAAGTCAGAAAAAGGATTTATGCCAAATTGATATATATTAATTTCATGCTATGGATAAATTACTTTACAGTATTATTCTGTTAAAATTTTGAATATCACCAATAAATCCTGTAAGTATTAAAGCATTTTAATATCATGCCTTAACATTTCTTACATTAATTCAGTGAACTAGTTTTCTGTTTGTTAATTAAATGTTTCAGCTTTTTCAGAGATAAATGCTTTTGCATTATTGGAAATTTCCTTTCTGATCTTTACCTTCTGATCTTGAAAGTATTGGATCCCCCTTTGCTGATGTTTCTTCACTTGAAACATGGCTAGGGCCAAGGATTAAGTGCTCTTGGTGTCTTTTGGGGGCTGTGACAAAGTACTGCCAATGAATGTCCATAAGACAGAGTCAGTGTTTCCATGGCAGTGCCTGCAACGGTAGTGGCTCGGGATGGCCTCTTCACATGCCAGCCACCCCCCAGCTTTTCAGTCATTGCCTCTCTGTATGGGGTGTGGCTGAGCAGAAGTTGATATTCCCCCCAGGAGCCCTCACAGAGCTGTGCTTTGTGCTGGGAGCTAGGATGGTGCTGATAGCACACCAGTGTTTTGGCTATGCTGAGCAGCGCCCACAGAGCACCAAGGCTGTCTCTTCAAGATGCTGCTCTCATCAGTGGGCTGGGGAAGGGTAAGATCTTGGGATGGGACACAGCCAGGACAGCTGACCCAAAATGACTGAAGGGATATTCATAACATAAGCTAATTTCATTCCAAAAGCTAAGAGGATGGAGGAGGGGAGGGTATTTGTGACTGCAATGTTTGTCTTGTGGAGCAACTGCTCTGTATATTGAAGTCCTGCTTCCCAGGAAGTAGCTGGACATCATCTGCTGATGGGCACTAGAGAATAAATCTTTTGTTTTCCTTTGTTTCCAGACACTACCTTTGTTTTTGTTTTCATTAAACTGCTTTCATCTTGGCCCACAAGGGTTTTGTTTTCATCTTATTTTCTCGCCTGCCCTGTGCTCCTGAGGAGAGAGTGGTAGAGTAGCTTGGTGGGCACCTGGNTAATTTCATTCCAAAAGCTAAGAGGATGGAGGAGGGGAGGGTATTTGTGACTGCAATGTTTGTCTTGTGGAGCAACTGCTCTGTATATTGAAGTCCTGCTTCCCAGGAAGTAGCTGGACATCATCTGCTGATGGGCACCAGAGAACAAATCTTTTGTTTTCCTTTGTTTCCAGACACTACCTTTGTTTTAGCTTTCATTAAACTGCCTTCATCTTGGCCCACAAGGGTTTTGTTTTCATCTTATTTTCTCCCCTGCCCTGTGCTCCTGAGGAGAGAGTGGTAGAGTAGCTTGGTGGGCACCTGGCATCCAGCCAAGGCCAACCCATCACTGTCTTTTTTGGTGCTCAATGTGAGACAAGAGACAGTGGCAGTTTTTTGTTAAGTGTGCTACAGCTGTAGTAGTTGTGAAGTGGCAAAGACCTGCACCGACCATAGAGTTTGTTGACTGCACTCCTTATCTCTATTTTGCTGAGATTGGGAACATGTTAGTACAAGCAACAGCTCTGCACTTTGCCTTGGCACTGATGGCCTTGCTGTGCCGGGGAAGCTATCCTGTGGAGATGGTGAGGGAATACATCTCCCTCCTCCTACCCAGGGTTGATGGGGATGGTTCTATTATGAGTTTCCTGAAGTTCTTGTTCACCTTTGTGAGCTCTCTAACACTGGTAATTAACACCGTAGAATAGTATGTAGTCTGTGGAATCTGGTGTCATCCTGGTGTCAGAGAAGACAACTTGGAGGTCAGGAGAGACTGAAATGTGTCTGGGTGAAACAGATTCCTCCTGGGTGGGAGGGTGTGTGAAAGGTTTTGTGCAGGTTCCTAGAGTGGTTGTCATGTGCCATAGCCTGGGACCTGAAACCTGAACATGAAAGTAACCCTGACGAACCCTGACAGGAGCGTGCTTTGCCTACCCCAGTGAAAACCAGTTTCCATCAGTGTACTGGTGCTTGGCCTGTGCCTACAGAGCCACAGTTCATGCTCTCAGAGGACTGAAATAGGGTTGAAATAGACACCCAAACATTACAGTCATCTCTCCAACAGTAAAAAAGAAACAGTGGATAAGGAAAACATCATATGTTAGTGAGGGAGGTGGAAGAAAAATAGTTTATTCAAGAAGCTGATCCTTCAACAAAGAAATTAAAGGAAGGAGTGAGACAATTGAGGTAGGAAGCAGAAAGTACTTGGTCACTGACATATAGAAGACATTTGTCTTCCAGAGCAACTGGAAGCCCTACTTCCTGGGAACTCTATGGGCATCACCTGCTGGTAGAAAGTAGAGAATAAATCTTTTATTTCCTTTACTTCTGTGCATAGCCTTTGCTTTTGCTTTATTAAACTGTCTTTATCTTGAACCAAGTGTTTATCTTATTTTCTACCTACCCTGCCCTCCCCAGCTGAGAAGGGGAGTGATAAGAGTTGCACTTGAGTACCTGGCATGCAGCCAAAGTCAACCCACCACATTTCCCCAGGGCCAACCCACCACATTTCCCCAGGGCAAGTCATTGTCAAGTTCAGGAAAATAGTTTAAAAATAAAAGGCTCACTAGGACTTTGCCTAAGCCCACTCGTACCATTATGAGTGTCTTGAGGCTCTGCGGGGGAGTAGGGCTGACAAACAGCTTCAGCCCTTCTCCAAGCAGGTGATGCTGGCAGGAGCAGATCCAAGACATCTGCTGGGTGACAAATGACTGTTGTGTGGGTGCTGTAACCTCCTGGGAGCCAGTGATGGGCTCCTGGCCCCAGGCACTTTGATGATGTTGGTCCAACCTTGTGACTTCTGTGGAGTGGTTTTGATGGGCCCTGGGGAGAACCAGCACAACCTGCATTTTCCTCACTTAGCATAACCAGTCCACAGCCCTGCCTAGATGGCCCAGAGCTGGAAGGCTGCATAAGAGTACCACACACATCCCAGGGGAAAACCCGTCTTTGAAGAATGGAAAAGGCAGGCTCAGGGGAATATGTATCTGTGATTAATCTGTTCAGCCACTGGGTGCCAATGTTGGATCATATTTGATAATTGGATACATTTTTCTATGGGAAGAGGAATTTTTAAAATCTAAAGGAAAATGCTGTAGTTGTGAGAGGCTGCAGAGACCAGAAGAATATCCCTGAGAGCATGTGAATTTTTCTTCAAACAAATCTGGAATTGGAGTGCCAGGAAGGCATCCATGAGGGGTGAGGAGACAGGGGAGCCCTGGGTTAACAAAAGAAAGAGAGGGACCCTTAATGAAATGGGCTTGCTGAGAATTATGAATCTGTGAGCCTATGTCGTGTAGTGATTAATGATGAACCACTGTTTTAACTTCGGATCAAATAATGGGTTGCCTCTGAAAAGCTTCATTAATCACTGTTAGAAATAGGCCTGCCAATTCATTACTTCAGGGCAGACATGAGCTGAACAGTTCAGCAAATTTCAGGATTGAGTTACTCTAGGCAGGGGATGGTTAAAAAGAAAGCAGGGGTCTAATCTGTGTTTCAATGCATTGGGATTTATGAGTGAAGAATATCCTCTCATTGGCAGTTTCCTCTTCTTCTCCTCCTCTCCCACAAAATCTTTTTCCTGATTGTGATCTAGGCACTGTGGACAGAAAACATGAGGCATTCAGGGCTGTGTCTGGGCCGGATTCTTCTCCCAGGTACCCAGATGTGACTCTGATCCAAATCACTAGAAATCATACTGCATGTCTTGGGGCAGGGCCTGGCTGTCCTCAGCTGCTGTTTTTCACTTTGCAGCCTTCATCTGAGACTAATGCTGTCTACTGAAGGGCAGAACATCGACAAGAAACGTATTTGCCCCCCCTTTTAAGAAATTGCTGTCAATAGTAAGAAGCTTCTGTGCTTTTGATGTGATTCAAGATTTTAAAGCCATCTGGGATCTATTTTAATTGCTGTCCCAGGAAAGTAAAGACTGGGAAACACATGAAAGTACAGCTGATGCTCCCTGCTTGGGAATAGATCAACTCTTTTTCTTTAAAGTAACATCCAAATATCAGCTAAAAAGTGCACTGTGCCTCCCTGCTATTTGCACCTAGCCAGTCTGGACAGGGGAAGAGAAAGAAATGGAAATTAGGGGCAGAATAATTTTATCAACTAATTTGTTTTGCTCCCAAAACATTTGTTTTGATCAAAACAAAAACCCTTTGAAAGTGTAGCAAGAGCTACCTGAGTTATTTTGGCTAGAAGCCTTTCCTTTCCTCCTTTCAAAAAGGAAGTGGCAAATTACTTGCCCTGCCCTCACCTCCACCCTCAAAACCTAGATGTGCTTTTGCTTTATTTTCAGTCACTTCAACATTTACAAATTTATTTCAGCTATGATTTACTATGAATTTCTCAAAGTTCAAACTCGACCATATTTCAGTTTCTTCTTTTTGAAACATTAATCCAAAATGATCATTTGCATTGTTTTGGTCTCCTGAAGATATGAGTGCTTTTATTCAGGATTGACCTAACTTCCTTGAAACAAACAAAAAAGTCATTTATTCGCACAGCTGGAGATAGAGAGGGAAAAACATCTGGATATGAGAAGGGAGAGAAAATGTGCATTGGAACGGGAAAAAACAGTCAAAGGACAAAAGGTTATAAGTAGAAAAAGAGAAAGGATTGATATGGGGGTTGGAGTGTGTATCCAGGGATTATGTGAAGAGGGCTATAGAAAGTGGGCCTTGAAAGAGAAATGCAAATATGGTGATGGAAAGGAGGAGGGGAAAACTAAGATGAAACCAGAGAAAAGATAGAGGAAAAAATGAAATGGAATAAAATAAACAAATGGAAAACAAAAATAATGAGAAAACCTTACATTTGAATGAAACAAACGGATGACTAAAAAGAAAATGTAGTCTAAGAAAAAAAAAGTTAAGAAAACGGATGAGAGTAAGAGATATGCTGAAAAGGACCCAAAAATTGAAAAATCAAGAAGAAATTTATTGATTTACTGCAGAAAAGGAAAACAACATCCTTTTGGAATCTTGACCACTTGTCGCCCAGCCCCAGCTGCACTGAACACTCAAGCACTGCAACCCTTGGCCCCCAAGACTGCAGTGTCCCCACTGCCCAAATCCACAACAAGGCTGGGGGAGAGCAGGAAGTAACATGTCAGCACCTGGGACCTGTGTTAATTCGGTGCATCAGCACCTTGGCTTCAACCAGCTCATTGTTTCCAGATGGTGCCTGAGCTGAGCTGGTATTTAAGGCATTTAAGGTCGCCTTCCTTACCACTGCCGATTCCCGGGGACAGGAATGCACTCACCTCTCAAGTACACAGAGCTCAGTGACAAACGCTATGGCATGCTGCAGCACTGCCAACTGCTTTGCAAAAACTGAGATGGCAACTGAGCAAAACGGTCTGGTTTTTATTAACTCACCAGCATCTCCTCCCATGGGATGTGGGGAGGCAAGGGCACGGGTTTGTGCTGGGCTCCACAGCCCTTGCAGGAGGGAGATGTGTCCTGGGTTTGCTTACCAGCCTCTCATGAGAAAGCTCTGAGTTCTCCATTCTCTGGGGTGAGCCCCAGCTTGAACCTGCAGGGACAGGGCTGGGGGCTGAGTCAGCCTTCCCTCCTCCTTCACCCTGGGGTGCAGGTGGCCAAGAAGCCATAGTCTAGGGCAAATGGATGTGGTGGGGTTTCATACCGGCCCTCTGAGCTCCTGGTTGAGGTGGCAGCTGGGCACTCCCAAAGGAATTGGCTTCAGGACATTCCTGTGTGTCTCCCCAGAATATGGGAAGAACCTAAATGAATAGCTTAGCACTTTGAACTGTCTCTGAGCACACAGCAGTGAGGCACAGGCCACGCCAAAACCTGGTCTCTGCCCCGTGGTCTGAGGTTGCATGCATGGCAGCAACTATTCCAGCAGCTTTTAATATTTCTCCCTCCACCATCAAAAACCTTTAATCTGCTTGGCTGAAATTGTGAAGCCTTTTAAAAAAAATGTTATGTTATTTTTTATTTTCAGGTTTGCATTATGATTGCTTCTTGACATAAAACTTTGAAAGCTTGAAAGGAAAATCAGATTTTAGGTGATATGGAAAAGAGACTAGAAGTAATAAGCACTGCTTTGTAATGGTGTGACTTCTTCCAGTTGGCTTGCTGTAAATAACCCAAGTGACCAGCATTGTCTTTCATGTCAGATCCCAGCTCTGCTGAATATAATGCCATGATATCATTAAAACATCAGACAGATAAATTAAATCAACAATCTGTCTCTTCTTTCATATTGTTTTAGTTTCACTATTAGGCACTGATTACAACTTTGCCCTCACCAAAGGATTTTGTTATTAATTTCAGTGTATCCCAACTTGTTCACAGACTTTAAAGGTAACGTTTCCTTGTACTATCTCAGATAAAGGATAACCAGGCAGAGGTCTAAATTCTTAAAGTTATTAAGGGCAATATGGTCTCAAAGAGAATGAGAAACTGATATTTAGCCCTTAGCATTTAAAGTTTAGTCAAACATGAATAATTTTGATTTCCAGACAAAGACTGGATCACTAAGGTATCTCAACAGTCTGATTTTTTAGAGAAGAAATACTTTTATAACCAAAGAATTTGGTAATTTGTGGGAACTCAGGGCTTGTCCTTGACTGCCCTGGGAGCTCAGGGACCTGTGCAGGGGGCTCAGAGGGCTCAGAAGCCCTGGCACCAAGCCCAAAACACCTGTGGTTTGGCTTTTAGCCCTTGGGAAAGTCTACCAGCTTTAGAAGAAAAACTACAGGTCTCACAAGTTTAAACAGAGTAATAATAAGATTGTCACAGGGTGAAAAAGTAGATTTAGGGTTTTAGTACATGGGGGTGGGTGAAGCCAACACGGAGGGACCGCATGGCTTTTCTGCTTCCCCCTTCTTCTTCATCTCCTCCATGATTCTGCTGTGATGGTGGCACTGGTGATTGGTTTAGAGAGAAAACACACTGTCTAACGTAGGTGACAGGTATTGGAAAATAGTTGTAAATAAGGTACACATAGTTTTTAGTATAAAAGATAACCACTGCCCTTAGGGCGGGGGATCGCCTCGGACTGTCGTGCTGTGAAGATCTCGGCAGGACAGAGAGAACAGTGTTTTAGATAAGGTAAAATAATAATAAAAAAAACCCTGAAGACCGAAGATTTTACATTCCTTTTTTCACCTCGAGCAAGGAAAAGGACTCTTAACATCTCGGGGACGTTTCTGCAAAAGCAGAAAACCCCACAGTAATTCTTCCTTGAAATTTGTGTTACAATGAAAGCTTTTGGTCATAAACATTAATGCATACATGATCAGATTTCTCCAGTTGTAATGGTCAAACTGTCAAAAAATATTGACATGCTGATAGAGGTGTGTTTCTATATAGCATTCAGACTTTCAAAGTATAGCCCATGTCTGCATTGTCTTTAAGGACAGCATCTGGGAAATCTTCACCTAGCACACACAGTCAATAATAGTAATGTGGAAATGTGCTATAACCTTTTCATTTGTATTATTGGCAAGGCTGGAGGGCAGGAGGGGCATTTCAGGGGTGGCTTCCATGAGAAGCTGCTGGAAGCTTCTCCCATGTCTGGCAGAGCCAATGCCAGCTGGGTCTGAGATGGCCCATCACTGGATCCATCACTGGTCCAGGTTGAGCCCACGAGCAATAGTGGAAGGTTCTCCAGGATAATGCATTTCAGAATGGTGGAAAAAACCTGATGTGCATCAGCAGCCGGAGAGAGGAGTGAGAAAATGCCAAACAGCTCTGCAAACCCCCAGGGTGAGTGGAGCAGGAGGTGCTCCAGAGCAGACATTCCCCTGAAGTCCATGGTGAAGACCATGGTGAGGCAGGATGTGTCCCTGCAGCCCATAGTCCATGGTGGAGCAGATTTCCACCTGCAGCCTGTGGAGGACCCCATGCCAGCGTGGGTGGATGTGCTTGAAGGAGGCTGTGACCCTGTGGGAAGCCCACACTGGAGCAGGTTCCTGGCAGGAACTGTGACCCCACCAAGAGGAGCCCACACCAGAGCTGCTGCAGAGGGTGCATGGGCGGCTGGGTCGCTCATTTCTCCTCAGGGTGGGACAAGGAGGAAGCACAGCATGTCCCCCACTGGCTGCTGTGTCCTGCAGGTACAAACCAGCTCCACATGGAGCAGAGAGACCTTGGCTGGCAGCTCCCCTGCAGTGCTCTGCTCCAGGTGAAAGGTGTACCCAGAGGGAGGCTTCAGGGGCACAAGCAGGTGTTAGCATGATTCTTACAAGAATTCCAGGTGTTGATGGCTCTGATTGATCACCTTGGTGTGAGGTATCATTCATTGTTTGTTTTTTTTTTTTAGGTGGAAGAGAATCTGCGATGTTACTGGTAATACACGAAACTTTTATATGACTGAGGTCATACGATGGACTTTTGAAAATACAAAACACAGTTTCTGCCCTGTTGCTGTGTACAGATGACTGAGCAACACTGGAGCAGACTGGGGAGAGAGCTGGATGTTTTCAAACCAGAGGCCTTTGAGCTGTGTATTGCAGTGCCTACAGAACCCACCCACAGGACATCACACCCACAACTCCTTGAGGGTTTGTGAAGATGCAGCAGTGATGCTGTAGCACCAGAGCACACAGCTTTAAAAAATGAGAAAAGTATACCCATTTACCTAAGGTTGATTTCCTTACTGGAACAAAGAGGATATTTATTACTGCTTGGAACAGAAAAGAAAAATGAATAGTCCACAACAACCCACATTAGTCATTAGGTAATCATATCAAACNAAAAAAATGAGAATATACCAGAATATACCCATTTACCTAAGGTTGATTTCCTTACTGGAACAAAGAGGATATTTATTACTGCTTGGAACAGAAAAGAAAAATGAACAGTCCACAACAACCCACATTAGTCATTAGGTAATCATATCAAACCCATCTCATTTGCATTGCTGTAGGACACCAGGCCTTATAAATACGTGAGAACCGTCATATATGGTGACTTTAGCAAAGTTTTTTACATTGATTCTCATATCATTTTTATAAAACAAGATTTGCAAGTGAGTCATATAAAGCAGATACAACATTGCCTAGAAATCCCAGTATTTACAGTTTAGTTTAGTGAGCAATTCCCTGGCAAAATCCAGGGGTATACAGAGTGTAATTCTGCAAGGGTTTGGCGTTATTCAATATTTTTCTTCATAGTTTGGGTGATCCATAAGGAATTATATTTTTTTTAAGCTTTCAGATAATGTTATGCTGAGAAGAACTTGGGAAGAAAGAATATGACTGGAAAACTTAATAGTTTGGAAAAAAGAGGTGAAAATGGAATTGCAGAATCACAGAATTAGCTGAGTTGGAAGGGACCCACAAGGATCATCGAGTCCAACTCCCTGCCCTGCACAGCAGCATCCCCAAGAGTCACAACATATGCCTGAAGGCACTGCCCAAATGCTTCTTGAGCTCTGGCAGGCTGGTGCTGTGACCACTTGACTGGGGAGCCTGTTCCAGTCCCCAGCCACCATCTGGGTGAAGAACCTTTTTCTAATATCCAACCTGAACTCCCCCTGACTCAACTTCAGACCATTCCTTTGGGTCCTGTCACTCTGCACCACAGACATCAGGGCCTGCTCCTCCTCTTCCCCTCATGGGGAGATTGTAGACTGAGATAAGGGCAATAAAAGCAATAGAAAAAAGAAGTGTAAAATAGTGCATTTAAAAGATGTATAGACCAAGAT
Source organism: Polioptila caerulea (assembly GCA_013397295.1). Lineage (NCBI taxonomy): Eukaryota > Metazoa > Chordata > Aves > Passeriformes > Certhiidae > Polioptila > Polioptila caerulea. The sequence goes on from VYXF01001053.1 coordinate 252,187, forward strand.
TAGGTACCTTAACTTTGACTGGTTAAGAATCACTTCTCCTTGAAATTGCCAGAGGTTTCTGAGATGACTGTCATTCAGCGTTGGTGTATTATCCCAGAAAAGACAAGTACACACGAAAACTAGAGAGAAATCTGAAGGATGTAGGACCTATGATTTTTATTTGTACTAAAACCTCAGTTGGAGCTGCGCGTCCAGATTCAAGTCTCACGCTCCAAGGGAGATCTGGGCTAACTGGGGAAATCTTAGAGAAGAGTGACAAGAATGGTCAGGAGTCTGTGAGACGTGGAAGACAAGGTGATGTGAAAATGATAACCTAAAGAAGAAAAGGTGATGTGAAGTGGGAAAGAAAACAGACAGGACATTATAACAGTTTTGAAAATATAAAAAATTTGTGCAAAAGAAGAAAAGAAAAATCTGTTCTTCATCTCAAAGGAAGGTTAGGGAGAAGTAGAGAGTCTTAATATAGTAAGGAAGTTTCAGGTTAGATTTCAGGGAAATTCTTATTTTGCTGAAGTCCAAGAATAGGTTTCCTGGTTGTGGTGTATGCATCACTGAAAATCTTATACACACAGATAAGATGGACATCTGTCTGAAATGGCTGAGTGCTTGATCCAGTCTTGAGGCAGAGCAGTAGGCAGCCACTCCTCAAGATGCCTTCCAAATTAATTTGATTTCATTTGCTTGTGGTTCTGCATTTGAAAATCAACCGCCAGCAAAACCTTCTCTGTGAATTGTTATAAACCTGTCAGTAATTATTACTACTTTTACTGAGCCATGAAAAATAATTTCCTCTTTAATTTCAAGAAGCAAATGAGCGTAAAGATCATTCTTGCTTTTACTGTGTATCATGACTCGTTGATGAACATTACTGGCTAAATATAAGTTTGACCCATCCAAAAATGCAGAAATAATATTTACACACAGCTTTGGAGTGAGATATTTAGATCAGTCTCTATGTTCAGTCCTCTGTGATTAGGGTCAATGCATTCAGGTACACAGAATGTTTAGGTCCTGATGACTATAAAAAAGAAAATTTGAATCAGAGACCATTAAATTGAATAGAAAAAATGATTTTTTAAGTAGAATGAAAGATACATGAAATTTTAATAACATAACTTCGCATTTCAGCATCAGCTGAAGTAATTTCCTGCATTCAGACCATGAAGAAATTGAGAATGTCTTCATATTAAATATAAAACCTTGAGATCAAGTGTACAATATCGGAGATTTTTAAGCCAAATGAAATTTTTAGGAAGGCATCAAGGATTATCCCTTTGAAAACCCTTCTGGGGAAGAACTGCTCAAAGTGTTCATCTCAGTTGTTTTCTGGTCTTTTTTTTGTACACCTTTTTTGTTGTGTACATCCTCCAGCATTGAGTTGAGTGTAGGGATCAAAGTAGTGACCCATTTTTGAAGAAGTTTTCCATCTTGTCTCTTCCCTGAAACTTCACTCCTCTAACCCTAGGCTCAATTAGGGTTCATCCTATTTCACTTCCATATCCTGCCAGGTGTCAATATTGTCCTTAGCTATCCAGCACTCTCTGACAGCAATGTCCTCATTACTTTAAATGACTCTTTGCAGATAAAATTTCTCAAGGTCTAGTAAAGTCTCCAGTTGGAAATCAGGCAAGGACCTGGCCTGCTACCATTTTCCAGCTCTGGATCTTGCTACTATACTCACTAAATCATTGTAATCAAGCATTGGGACACAGCTGTGACAAGGATGTGTTATTTACATAGCCATTAATTAACACTTTAGAAGTTTTCTTCTTTCTTGCCCTTAACTTGCCCTTCCATTAAATTGCAATTACAAAAGCAGAAGCCCGTGGTAGGTATCATGTTTAAACAGGCAAGCCCCAAAAGTCAGGTTGCAGACATGTTTTTATTGCAGCTCTTCAGTTTGGTCCAGAGTAAAGGAGATGCCAGAAGAGAATTGAAAGAAAAAATTGTTTTTTAGTCTCAAGGTTGTATTTGTAAAAATCAAACCCCTACTTTGGAATTTCTAAGGCTCAATTCTACGTTGAAAGCAAGGTTTAACCAACCATTTCCTTGTTCAGTGTTGCTCTGCAAGCCTTTGATTAATTGGTTCAGCCTTCTCCTTACTCAGGTGACAAATGAATGAAGGAATGGCCACTCAAACCAAAGAATGGGGAGAAAGATCATTCTTTCTGAGAAACTGAAATGAAAGAGCAATTTTACAGTCAAAAGACAAACGAGGTTATAAGTTAGGAACAGGTCATTGTACAAATGCTCTTTGACAATTATTAGTGTTTGGATTGCAATTCTACTTTTATGCTATCATTAGTGACCAAAATGAAATAAAATACAGTATTTTCTTTTTCTTGGAGAAAGCTAATAATGATCCATGTTTCCTTGTGAAGAAAGGAGAATATCCAAAGAGAATATCCAAAAATAAAACAGAACACTCAAAGGCAACATCAAAGGACAATCATGTTAATTGGAGGTCAAATCCTGGAGCACTAAATTCATTAAAAAAAAGTAAGCATTGCCTAATGGGTAACACTAGATTAGAAGAGACTGCTTTGTTTTGCATGAATCCTCAATTTTTCTTGCACATCTGGACAACCGTGGCAGCAAAGCTGCAGAGATCTGGCATCCAGCTCCTCACTGAATGCTGAAGGGAGATGAGAATTCCAGTTTCCCAAGCAAATGAAGGAAATACATTTGGCTTCACAGGAGGCACCTATAGAATCTGTGTCCAAAGTTCTGAGTCATACCTCCTGAAACAGTCAAGTCTCTCTTACAAGAGAGATGTGAGACAACACACACTCAAAACTGGGTTCGAGTAGAGGTGTCAAAGTTCTTCTGGGTTTTAATCTGCAGTCCTTGATCAGGCTTCACCTGAATCTTCTAGAATTTGCAGTGAAATGTCAGGAGTTGTTTTTCAGATATTGAAAGGTAGTTTGTGTATTTGGAGAAAAAAATAGCATGAATCATATTGAGAACAGAACATGGTAAATGCCTGATACTCTGAGTGTATCTATACAGAGTTTTGTCTAATTGTAGCAAAGAGGACTCACTAGCCTGCAATAACTCTTGTTATTTTGGACATTTGAACTATTGCATGAATGGAAAGGCCAGTTTAAACATTAATTGTGAATTGAATGAGACCGCTCTATTTAAGAATAGGAAGGGTTTTCATGGAAGAGACCTTCAAAATTAACTACTTCCAAAACCCCTGACATGTGCAGGGACCCCTTTCCCTAGACCAAGTTGCTCAAAACACCATCCAACCTGGCCTTGAACATTTTCAGAGATGGGGCAGCCACAGCTTCTCTGGGCAACCTGTTCCAATGTCTCACCACTCTCCAAGTTAAGAATTTCTCCCCAAGACTCAATCTAAATCCAGTTAAAATCCATTCATTCCCCCTCGTCCTATCATTACATGTCCTTATCAAAAGTTATAGTGGAGTAACTGGAAAAGTCTAGAGGGTGTGATAGCACAGCAGATGACACAGATGACCAAATCATTGGTCAAATACAGCAAGCATAGCTCTGAAAATTAAAAATAAGGGTAAATTCCTTTGAATAGGAATGGAAATGTGTGTTAGAAGGGAGGGCCTGGCTCACCATAGAGCTCAAGCACTGTTTCCCTGACTGGGCGTGTCACAGAGGACGTGGGATGATGACTTTCTGGGAAAAGGAGAGCAGGAAGTTTGCTTTTGGTCCACGACCGAGAGCAATGAAATAGAGCTGAATTTGAAGCTGCGCTTCTGCACCTCAGAGGACGCCATGAACAGAAATGAGTTCATCACTTCGCAGAGTGAAACAAACATTTTAGGAAAACCTGGAGGGATTCGTGAAAGAAAATCATCGCTGCGTTATTGTAACGCGAGAGACTTGAAAATGAGGGAGAATGGGAAATTCGCGCCTCGGAAAAGTACCAGCAGAGGTCAGCACAGCCGGGAGAATGGAGCGGCCGGGATGCTGCTGCTGCTGCTGCCGGGATGCTGCCGGGCCGGCCCCTCCCGCTAAGAACTGAAGTTATTTCCTGCCAAGGGCGTGAATGGCACACTCCATCTCCGTTCTGGGAACAAACCAGCAGCACAGACTGGTGTTTTGGTCATTCTAACCTCGTATGTGCTTTCCAAATTCAAGAAGGTGGCTTGACTTAGCACTTTAGATGAGAAAAAACTCCCGCCTGAATTCTTTCACAGCAATTTAATTTCCTCTACAATGCATGTAAAATGGAAGAAATCTCATTTATCACTCTGTTAAAACACCCATCCTGCTTTACCTTTTTCTTTCATAACACTGGTTCTCACAGAACATTGTAGACATAAGAGCCAGAACATCATTCATCAGATTTAATCAGTAAAACCCTCCTTCACAGAGCTTTTTCTTCCAGGAAAACTCAGTTTCATGAATCATTTTATATCTGGATTACTTGATTCAAAGCTAGTGCAGGAAACTGGATTTCCTTAATGTAAGGTGATACATCACACCTGTCTCTCTGGAGAAATATGCTGGAACTTGGGTTCTTTCCAGACCAAATGATGGCAAATGCCAAAATGCCGAATTAAAAAAGGGAGGTCAGATGGAGAAACATAGACAGGGCTTGTTTCACATCATTCTTAAGTAGAGCAGTGCTTGTAAGAAAACTTTGGTGGCAGCAGAGTTGTGTGAAATTGCGGTTATTGAGTTATGAAATAATTAATAACCATAGTGATACAAAGTTTAAAGTAGTGCCAGTGATATCATGCCAGTGATTTCCTGGCTGAAAAGAACTGCAGCTGGTTGAGTGCTTTGCTTAAAATGATGTGTATTCTTTTCTAGATCCAAAGAGGCTGGATTTCTCTAATATCCAATATTTGCATTATCAATGGAAACTTAGATTGTGTTTCTCCAAAATAAAGTATGAGACACAGTGATTTTTCACAGTGTATGTTGTATGATGCTGGGGTTTTCTGAAGAACTGGTAAGAACATCCAAGGGAAATTGTATTTCATCCCAGTAGACATAACTATAGAACTGAGTAACTTTACAGTGATGTGTGTCATCACTGGTGTCTCATGTAAAGACAGGAAAGAGAAATGTATACAGCATGAATTCTGTGCAAAGCACCTGGGGCAGCTTTGTAGCTGCTGCCAAACCAGCATGGCATGATACAGCACTGGAAAGAGGTGCGGACGTGGGCCTGGAAGCAGTAGAGCTATTTTAACTGTGTTTTCCACCTCATTTGATGTTAACCAGCCCACAGCAGTATTATTTAGGCATGGTATATCTACATGACTAAATTGCTTGCTATTCCAGAACTTGTGCTTATATGGCACAAGCTTAGGTAACTCTGGTATCCACTTTATTGCACACTATGGGCATTCCTCTCTTGAGTCACCAGGGAATAGAATTTACCAGCACCTGTAGAGATATAATTTTTTATCAGGTTGAGGTAGCTGCAAAATGGATATGGGGCTCTACTTTGTGCACCATTTTTAAACTCAGAGTACTTGTTTGGACTAACATGAAATGGAAGACTATCTGCCATTGTTTTAAATATTGGTTAGCTTGAAACACCCAGTTGAAAAATATTTAGGAGCAGAAACGTAAACATACTTGTTAAGTTTGTCCTCAGCATCCATAGAGAATTTTGAGTGGAAGTCCTATGGGAGCAGGACTTCTACAGCTACATAATCAGAGGGCTGGGTCAGAGCATCAGATGGTGGAGTTGTAAACAAAAAAATTATACAAAAGCTTTTACTGTAGGGTAAATCCATAATAAATTCCAACAACAGTAAGATCCTGGGTGTTACCCAGGCACAGAAATGGTTTTGGATCTCAGTTTTCCGACAAAAATTCCATCATTCAAGGTGATTGTTGGCAGATCAAGAGAGTGGAGGTCACAATAGCTGAAAATGAGTTACAATGCCCTCGTGTGTGTAAAATGCATCACTTGTCCCTTTGTGTGGAAAGAAACACATGGAGCTGGATTTTTCTAATGCCAGTTGATGTTTAAGGCCTCAATTCCCTGATAGGAGTTGAACAAAGAAAACTGCATTTTGAAGAAGCCATTTAAGTTTGAGATAGGAAAAAGTAATGCAGCTTATAAGCATTAGCTTTCTTTTTGTCTAAAATCAGTAATGTGCAGTGTTTTTCTTTTCCTGTGTCATAAACAGAATCAGTGTTTGTTTAATAATGCAAAACTTCCTAAATGACAGAGATTATGAATAAGACCAAGGGCTAAAGAGAAAAGGTGTTCTGTAGCAGCAGGGCTCCCTCCTACCCTAAATCCCTCCTACCTAATCCTAGGTTCTTTTCCTACCCTAAAAAGAAATATGGCATTTTTGGATATTAAAAAAAAAAAAAAAAAAGTGCAGCAACATGGTTAAAAAATTATTTCTCCCTCTATTTTTTTAAGCCTGCATAGGACTGGCATATTTGACAGAAAATGTTGTCTGTGAATTTCTGTTACTGATATAAATGGTGAGGCAACCTCATATTTTTCTGAAAACTATTGATGTTATGTAGCTGAGTTTTACAAAAGCCTTGCAACTCCTTAATACATAGAAAGGCATAAGCTCTAAGCACAGAGAAACACAGCATCACTTGTAACTACACAACTAAAAAAGGTGTCTGTTTATTCCCATTATGTTCAAAAAAGAAAAACCCAATCTCATATATCAAATGGAGTCAAGGATACTGCTTGACATGGATTAGTTTATATTAAAGAAATGTAGCACCATGCATGAGGGAACATTAGTGAAACTTGACCTCATCTATCACTGGCTCTCAGGCAAGTGTAGCCATATCCATTTGTTTTATGAAAATTCAGAACTGAGCATCCATTTATATTGGGTAATCCTTGCACCTCATCACATTACACTAGACAGAAACCCAGCATGATAAGTCATTATAATTTACTCCTGCTAAAATCAACACAACTGTCACTTACCACTCAGGCACCCTTGTTACACAAACTAATGCCAACAAAAACCCCTCAAACCTCAAAACCACAAAATAGCTGTCAGTCAGGACATATTTATGAGGCAGAGCCTTAGATCTCACCAGCATTTCACAGGCTGAGTGTGTTTCTGATGATGCCAATGCAGTGACATGAATTGACAATGCCAAAAAGCTGAACTTTCTCCCCTTCAGCACACCCCCTGGCTCAAACCCATCACTGTAGGAACCAGACTCAGTTGTGTTCAGATGGGCACATCTCACATAATTTTAAATCTTCAGAATCCTGGAAGGGAAGGCATTGGACCCATGGATTTGCAACCTTCTAGGGCTGCAAATGGAGCCATAGATGATGTTTTAGTGTCTCTAAAGTGGTGCTGTAATTGGTCAGTTAAGCCCCACCATTGATACCTTTTCTGATTTCAGAGTAGTTCAGCCTGCTCTTATCTGAGCAAAGGGTTAACAGATTACCAACACAAACTGGTTGTCTTGGGTAGAAAAAAAAATAGTGATGCTGTATATAAAAGTATTCATACTAAAACATGTGTCAGTCTTGGAAAAGTCCAGGGTCAAACATCAAGGAAATATATGGAAAGTTTTATTCCATAGTTTCTCATGTGAATGATATTTTTGGATCACGGCACTCACTTTTTAATTCCCAATGTGCAGCTCTTTTTTCATAAATCCATTCTTACCAGAACAGGAAGGGAGGATGAGGGCCAGAGAGACAGTCTCCTTGGATTCCTGCTGTGAAAGGAGCTTGGATTTTCATAGTATGGTACTTGCTTCTATGTAAATCATGTGCCTCAAGTTTTACCTCTGAGCCTTCTGGAATCTCTTTGTGTCCCTGAGTCAAGTAACTCAGCTTCAATCATCAAGGTACCTCAGAGAAAATTATAATAGGGCATTATTTTATAATTAAGAATGGAAATTCAGTCTCCCAAATGGTCATGAAATTAATCCCTTTTCATCTAGCATTTTCAGAATGAGAAACCTAGTCTAATGCATCTCTTGACAGTAGCAACAAAATCATCATCCATCACTTTGCACCAGGGAAGTCCCTTCATTTGCTTCATTTTCAGTCTGGGAATACCATCTTCACACAAATGAATGAACACCAGAAAAACAGCCCTTCAGATAAATTGCCTCCTGGGAGTATATATCTTTAGATACTGCATTGCATTCATGTATTAATATTATATGCATTACCTTTCCCATAAGATGAATAAAGTCCCCCTGCAGCAGAAATCACCCTCTATATATTCACTTAATGATCAGGATAAACCTGGTACATTACCTTTAGTATGGGAATTCTGATTGGAAACCAGGAAAACACCAGAGGAAAGGAAAATCTACTTTATGGTACTGAAAAGTAAATGCAATGCAATGTGCAGCTGATAGCCCTACACAGACCAAAAGCTACTATAACAACCTTGCACAAACACTAAACACACATTCAATTCTAAATAATCTTAATGTTTTCTCCATATGTTGAGTACAATGATGCAGTGGTAAATTATATTGAAGCTGGGAGCCTTTCTAGAGAAAGAAAATAAAATCTGTTGCTTTAGTTCAGCAAAGAAATTTTGCCCTATGTTTATGTTTTTAGAGGAGAAAGACCCAAACTTTTACTTACCTAATATTTGTTTTTTGCATTCTAGGAAGATCACCAGTAAGATCTTTGAAAATAAAGCATGTTCCTTCCTTACAGATTATTGTAATTGGGTGTTAGACAGTCTTAGAAATATTTTTAAGGTAAAAATGTGGATGAGGCTCAAGACAATTATGGCTTCTTAAATTGTAAGCATTGTTTAATAGAATGTTGTCAATTAAGGGAGTTTGGTCTTAGTTTTATCACATAATTTCAGTCAAAATAAAAGGTTTTCAGGCTTAAATTTTATGTTGAAGAAATTCAAGTTCATTCATCTTAGAGAAAAGCAAGAGCATATAGAAGCTGATGTTCAAACCTCTGGAAGACCTTGATAGTGTCAGCAATAGGGCTTCAGAGCTGAAATGAATGCCTGTAACAGGTGGACCAGCATGGTCCTGGACAAAATCAGATGGGGAAATATATTGTAAATGGAAGGAATATTGTATTGGGGTAGAAAAAGTATTCTTCTCTCATTCTTCATGGTATTTAATGAAATGCATGTTTACTGAGCACATATACTGCACTGAACAAAAGAGACTCCAGTAGAGAACTTTCCCACACTTAGAAGAGAAAATCAGCATACAGTCAAAAATATATTTCTCTAAAAAGAGACAAACTTTTTATGGGTCTACAGGAGTTTTGATGCTTGAGTCTCACCATTTGGTTTAATAGCTGTGCTTGAGGTCTGTCACTCTATGGGGTGCACTTTTCACATCTTACACCCTGACCATCAGAATACAAAACAGGCATTTTTTTCAGCTATGGTTTACATAGGCAAATACCAAGATATATTTCACTTTACACTGAGGGAAGCTGGTTTCATATATTAGTGACAAATGCAGCAAGAATTGTTATATCACAGTAGGATATGGGTGGACTGGACCCATGGCTCCTGCAGATGAAGCACAGGATTGGGACAGATTCTCATGAGTCCAGTCCCTCCATCAGATGGTAATTTTGCACTGAAATTAAATACAAATTTGGTAGATTGCATCCTTTTTAAAATAAAAAATATTAAAAAAAGAAAAAATTAATACCCTCCACTCCTGTACAGAGAACTTCCCTCATGTACTGAGATACAAAAGTGCCTCTTCAAAGCCTTTAAGCAAGGTATTGCAGGAACCAGCAATAAAACTTGGCATCCCCAAATAACTTGTGTCGTGACAATGCTATTTGATCTCTCCTGCCTAAACCTGTATAAACAAATGGATGCACCACTGATGATCTGATAACCAGCAACTCTGTCTTCAGTTTCTCATTCCATATGTAAGAAATGGTTATAAAATATCACTGAATCTTTGAAAACCACTAAATCTTGGTTCAATTTACATCAGGAAAATGTAACTCCATGCTTCGCTGGGTGTTGGAGGAATGCATGCATCACCATGGATGTGGAGTAGTCAGCAGTTGCTTTTCATGCTCTTTATTCTGGGGAAACGTTTTTCCAGGCATCACTTTTCATTAAAGACACTTGCCCACATGTATCATTCTGCAAAATGCAGAGTGGGTATAATAAATCATATTACCACAGAGAGATGCCACCACACATTACACTAAAGAAATGCTACCTCATGATTTTTTTTAATATTGAGGAAAGGTAAATCTTTCATATCACTTAGCATCATGGGAACACAGCCTGGCAGTGAGCAACCTGGACTGGGAGAAATATTAATATTTCAAATCTTTAGCTAGAATAGCATACAAATAAAAAGCCTATAATTTTTTTATATTTATATTTTTTTATGTTTTGTATTTATAATTTTTCAATCTAAACTGTTAGGTGTTACACACTCTTGGTTATCTGTGCCAGAGGGAGCTGATGATGGAATTTTCCAATTCTGCCATGTGATCTTGCCATGTGGATAGGGCACAGGATGAAGTCTTGTCACCCAGAACACAGGAACAGTTTTTTCAGTCCTTCCTTCCTTCCTTCCTCCTTCCCTCCCTTCCCTCCCTCCCTCCCTCCACATTTTTATGTTTCTCTCTTTAGAAAGCCTCAATGACCACATGGCCTTCTATGGGCCAGGCTGATGGTGCAGGTGATTGAAGTCCTAAGCTCTGGTTTGTGGGATGAGGACACTACAATATTTTGTTTCCTTTGAGAGAGACAGGTTCCCAGAGCTCAACAAGGCTTTCTTTGTAACAATTGGAATAATAATAATAGTAATAATAATAATAAAATAATAACAACAACATCAGCAACAACTCATGGCCTACAGGAATATAATCACATAATCTTCAGAAGTTCAAATTTTCTTTTGCATTATAATTTTTTGTGGCCATGTTAAACTTGTTGAAAACTTTTGAAATTCCAGAATGGCCAGCAAATTTTAATTCATCCCACAGACTCAGGGCGCTCATGTACATACTCAATATCCACATTTCCCTCCCTGCCCCCCATGATACAAGAGATGTTGCTTCAATTGTGGATCTTCCTCATTATATATAGCAAGGGCTTTCAAAAGTGATTTCAAATGCCATTTTTAGTTGTGACATATTCTAAAAGGACTGTTTCCTCCATGGAAAGTTTTCTTTTCATTGCACCGTGTAAACTGGAATTATTTCCTGACATGTCTTCCAGACTTCACGTGAACAATCAGATATTTGCAGCTAACCTGACAGCCAGTCTATGAGAGGGAGGCATCAGTGCTGTGCTGTGCTCAGCTGTGAAATTACCACACTGTGGGTTTTGCAGTAATTTTTGAGCCAGCTTCCTTTCAAAATTCCTTAGTCCCAAAAAGTTTCAAAGGACACGAGGTCTGGCATAGCAATCTTTCCATGCACATAGTGAAGTTTGGCAGTCGGGCCCAAACCGTCCACTATGACCCCCAGTAGGCCCTTTCAGGCAGTGTGCAGCATTTACTCTTCACATGCTTCAGACTTCCATTGCATTTAACCATCATTCTCTGGAGTGCACCAAGCTCTTGTGTCAGTCACGTCCTGGGCTGTGCACAGTACCAGTCTCCTGTGGCGTGGGGCCTGTGAAGAGACACCGAGACATGAGTGGCCACTTAAAAGAACAGGCACCAACACAGGTGCTTCAGCATCTGCAGACCCTGGATGTGGCTCTTCTTTCTGCAATGATTTTGTAGTGTTATCATACCCACAAATGCAACTCAAGCAGAAGCAGAGTATTTAAAAACATTGTTACTTTGAGTGTTGACCACATCTGTAAAAAACAACCCTGAAATATATCATTAATGACACAGTTTCTTTTAACTCCAAAATTTTGTACTACATTTATTCTGTTTGACTGCATTTAAAATCCCTCCAGGCTTTCTCTTTAAATAACTACAGGAAGCCTCTTCCTCATCTGATATTTTGCACAATAAAACTTTTGAAGAAGTTAAAACCATAATATTGATGTATTGATGCCTGCAGCATAGCAAACTACTTTCAGTAACAGCTGTCAGGCTCAGTGCTGCATCAGATCTCTTGATAGTGTTTGTAATTTACTTACCTTCCAAGAGATTTCCAATGAATGTGGACAAGAATTTGTAATAAATAACTTCTTTCTTTTCTTTCCCCTGTATATCCAAAATATCGCCGAGCTTTCCAATTATAGACTGATTTTTTTTATTGGCAACATAACAGCAGAACTTGGACATTGCTGGAAAAGCATGTATCTGCCTTTCACTGTTGGATTTTATATCTGGCTGGATTTTGATGTCTTGCCTATATAACAAATATGTATATATTAAAGATATGTGTGCTTATGCATAAATATTCTTCCATATTTGAGGATTTTCCCACAAGTATATTTCTCTTTCTCTTTTCCATCTTGCCACCACAGATTACTTCACCTTGTTGAGCAGAAATAAAGAATGCTGCACTTTACTAGGAATCTATGTATAAGTCCTACTAGGGCAATTTAGGATTGCTATCACAAATTTTAGAACATCAACATTAAAAAAGAAAATCACTCTCACTGCTAACTGAGACCAGTGTCAAGAAAGATAGAGACAATATGTGATAGTATGAGATTAAAGATTCTTTTTTGGTGATCCTACTTTATGACTCTTGGTTTGATTTATATTATCAGAAGAGGCTCCAGCTCTTTCTCACCTCAGTGTTGCCTGTTGGTAGATCCCAGTTAGTCTTTCTGAATCCCAGAGTTATAAAGTGCAAAGGAAACTAGTCTATCATAATAATGGTGTTAGACTCTCTCAGGTCTTGGGGGGACATGTAGGTCACTTATCAATAGGGTTATCTCTCAGATTAGGAAGAACCCTAAGAGAATCCAAACCAACCTACCCACTGTTATTAGTAGGAATAACAAGATATTGTGTATCTTTTTCTTCCATTTCAGTCTTTGAGCATTCTTATTGGGGGACACGTTATTATTCATTTCTAGATTCTATTTCTAGGCATATGACTGGAAACTTTTTCAAGTGATGACTGCAAATGACGCTTGGAAAAAGTCTCAGGGTTGCCAAGAAAACTGTGGAATTGTCCAAGTCCAGCAGGTTTGCAAGAAAGTATGAAGGTCAGATCACAAGATGAAGGGGCTTCGTGAAGTTCTGGTTCTTATTCTTATTTCAATCAGCAGAGTAATTCAGAGTGTGTATTAAGGCAATAATACTAAAACCTGTCACTTGCTATCTCTGTCCCAATGAGATGTATGTGACTTACCCTAAACATTTACAGATTACCCCCACCCTGTCCCTATCAGAGGGTCAGGAAGATCTCCCACTAGCTTTTCCAGCTGCTTACAGATAAGCCATGATGTGATACAGGCACCTGTGGAACTGCTGGAAGACGTGTGATGACAAGGTACGTTCTCATATTGACTGAAAGTTTGTGACAAATAACAGAGGAAGTTCCTCTGGCTTTATCCAGGTTGTACCTTAGCTTTGACTTCCCAGCAGCATTTAAACCCAAAGATCAGTGAATGTCCACAGGTGAGGAAGAAGGTCACACAGATCATGCTCTGCAGCAATAGCACTTTACTGCCTGTAATGGCTGGTTTGGCCAAGACCTGAGCCTTTTCCTACAAGGGACAGCCCACCAATATTCCTCAGCTCTATTCCTTCACTTACAGCTACTACTTTGCATAACTTCAGCCTCACCATGAAGCTGCTGAGAAGGATTATTCAGTGAAGAAATGTTTGTTTTCCCTATGGCACACTTCAGACCTCAACAGTTATTCAGAAATACCTGATGGCCCACATTCATGGCCGTGTGGGATATGGCCATACTTGTCTGTTAATGAGTTTATGATTTCAGATTTAGTTTCCATCTCTTACCTCTCTATCTGCTGTTCATAATAATGAGCTCAGGGACCTGATTCACTGGGAGGAGGGGAATCCCTTAACATTTTTTTTCTCATTCCCACTAACAGAAGTAGTACTGGGACATAATTGTGCATGTAATCTCAGAGGTGTTTCTGCTGCATTCTTTCAAACCAGCAAAGAGCAAATTTTCAAAGATATGAGGCAGTCTCAATTTGTTTCCCACCTTTAGAGGAGTAGAATAATCTAAAGTCAAAAAGTTTTTACGTCAATCCTTTTGGGGAAACTTAAAGTAAATCTGAAACCTCTTTGAAACAACACAAGCATATTTCAAAGGAAGAGGTCAAAACCAGCAGAGAGCACAAACACACCACCAAAGTATAAATTAGGCACAACTTTTGCTAAAGCTGTAAAGGGGGAAACACACAGCTTTTAAAAATGGCCTTAATTACGTCTCACTTCAGCTCAGATTGCTTGCATCCCTAGAGGGAAGAATGCCTGATATAAAGAGGAGGTCTTGTTGTATTTGTAAAGATTGCCATTGTTTGGAGTGATTCAAAGGATGAATAGGAGCCCAGTGTGAGGGAAACAAGAGAGATCATGCAGTCCAACACCACTGAAAAGGCTTAAGGAGGCAAAGATGTGATTTCTGGGCATCATGCAATTTCTGAAATAACATCTGTTCCAATTAACCTCTTGTCCCTGAGAGTCTGAGCTCTCCATGAGGCTGAAACACAGGGTAGTTATCAAGCTGTCCCCTGGCTGACAGTCCATGAGGAGAACAGCACCAGCAGCGAGCTCAGTGGGCCCTGGCAAGGTGAGATGCAGAGTTGCCATCCACAAAGAAAGACAATAAGGAAAATAACAGAAACGTCTAAATCAGTAAACTCTTCTGATACACAAGTCATCCAGGACCATATCTTATTATCAGGGCTCAGTGTATGTTCAGAGACCGTCTCTGAGACAAACCAAAACTGGACTTCTGAAGTAATTTTAAAAAAGAATGAACACACTCCATTGTAGCAGAAAAAGGAGAAAAGCAATTGTTAAATTATTTTTGTATCCTGAACAGTTTTCGAAATACTGCTTTCAAAAATCACAAAATCCAAGGAGGAAGAAATGGCAAGAAGGAGGTAATTCTAGATTGTTCAGTATTTGAGACAAAAAAGGCATTGAAAGACTACCAGCAAATATGGCAGCATATGAGAACTAAAAGAGGGAAAACCCCAGTATGTCTAAAGATCCATGTAACAAGCCATGTTCAGCATTCAGGAAAACTGATTTGTCAAATAGACAACTTCTTAAAAGAAAGTAGTGAAGGGGCATTTATCCCAGTCCTCATCCAGGATATAGTCCTCTGAAAATCTTTATGGCTGCTCATGTAGTTAGTGGGACGAGCCTTGGTGTTTAAAAGCACAAATTCAGTGTGTACAAATTCTTACTACAAAAGATCTAAAAAGGAAAGCTGCAGTACCCAGGTGTGCGGGGAAAGATTCATGTGAATTACAAAGGTCAGTGGGAAAGATACCTTCCAACCTGGTGTCTTAATCTTTGAGTTTATAAAATGTTACAGATACTATTTACTCACCTTGTGCTGCTCTTTCTAAATCTGGAATTTTTGTGTTGCTGTTTGTACTGAAGTTAATGGGAACTAAAGCCAAATGTACTGGAACAAGATTGAGCAATTGTACAGCTTCCCATATCTTCAGAAACCAGGGCTAGCTCCAGGAGGTAGGTGTTCATCATAGGTAGAAAACATGGGGAAGTGTAAGTCACTCCATGATACGTGAGTAACTCTGTCCCATTCCCAGACACCAAGTCCCCTGCACTGGCTGACCACCAGTGTATGCCCATTTTTTGTTCTCCTGTGTTGGAGTGTACAAAATAGAAGCCTCTCTGAGTTCCTCAGAGAAAGAATGCAGAGATTGAATTAAAGCCTTTAGAGAAATCAAAATATATTAAGCCACACAGACATGAAGTAAAAGTTTTAGTTTTAAGTAAGAAGAAATATATTTTAAGTGCCTTAAGAGATTAAAAATCCCTAAAGACTCATTTAAAGTTCAGTAACTTAGCTCCAGACATGACAAAAACAAAGTAGAACATTGCTTGCATTCCTAGATAAAGCAGATAGAACCATTTATGTGAATAGATATAACTATATGAATTAATTATGTGTAAGAACTGACACTGCTTTCCTACTTTAGAATTAAGCTCTGATAGGCATAGGGAGAATGTTTTAGAATCGTGTTTTTTAGCTGATTGGATGATTTATGAATAAAAATCCCCTGTATTGGAGGGCAGACACACACAGAGGAAGAATAAGAAGAAATAGAAGAAGCAGAAGAAGAAAGAAGAAGAAAGAAGAAGAAGAAGAAAGAAGATGAAGAAAAAGAAGAAAGGCCAGGGAGCTGCTGTTGCTGCTGTTTCTGGTCAGGACTTTATACCAAAAAGCTTTAGCACAGACTTCAACATTCTGAACTCTTTGCCTTCAAGACTGATGTATTCATGCAATAAACAACTTTACAGCCACTGACAACTGCTCTTGTCTCTTTGAAGACCAAGACCCATGAAAAACTCCACATTCCTGCATGCTTTATGCTTTTGTATCTGGTGTATTGTGAAGACTCAAGGACTTTCCCTCAGATGCCCTCCTCTAGCTCCTCAAGGAAGAGTTACAGGGCTTCTGTAGGGGATCATCTTGTCATTACTGGATGTGTTTTTTCACCAGGTTTTCACTTCCAAACACTGCTATGAAAAAAATACGTTTTGAAAGCATCACCTCCATGATGTCAGCTCTCTGGGTGATAGGAATACATCCTTTGTGTGACTTTATCACCTGTGTTTCAATACCTGCAGTATCCTTCTTGCTGAATAACTATTCTCAGTCATGAGACTCCTTCTCTGGTATGGTGATAGCTCTGTTTAACAAGGAAAGCCCCTATAAACTGTGAAGTCAGAGAGGATTTGCTGTCTCATTCCGCTGATGTGTTAGGTGCAGGATCTCACTTCTGCTCTTACCCTGTGGAGAGGACTAATGACTTCCAACAGCTCTAAATAACACCTAAGCTGGTAAATCTCCTGTCTCTTTTTGCTGCCTGGAACATGCAGCTGAGCTGCTGCCTGGACAAACACCTCAGTCAGGGTATATTAGGATGTGATCTGTCAAACTGCAGTTATATAATGGAAATATTAATGTTTTATTGTGCTGCTGCAGGTGCTATTTTTGCTTTAACTGAAATGATAACATTTGCCCTGGACATGTTCCCAGGGAGATGATGGCTGCTCTTTCATCCTCTTACTTTCACTCATACACAAAGAAATTTTCCCCAGACCACAGGGTTACATCTGCCCAAAAAGAGCACTTAAAAAGCTACCTGCACTCCTTTATTGCAATAAAGCTCCTTTATTGCCTTCAGTTCAGTACACACACGACCTTTTTCTCTTGGTTTTTCCCAGGAAGAACAGGGGTGATCTTGCTACCTTGTTTGTTACAGCAATCCCAGGAAGAAGAGGATGCACATTTTAAAAACAATAGTGGTTTTACCAAGGGGACACCTTACCCAGTGATTAAAATATCACTGCAATTTCTTCCTTGTCCTGTATTTAATCACTTTAATGTGGTTAGAGGTCTGCATCCATTCTGCTTGTTTACATCCACTGGTTGTTTTACATCTCATGAGCAGAAATTCTTGAAATTTCTGTGTGATTGTTAGTGAGTCACAATGAATTATTGTTGGTGTGCTAATTTACAAATCTCTCTGAAATTCACCATGTCCAGTAAAGATTTGGTTTGGATTATATGACTCATTTATCTGAAAATTTGAATGGACTATGTTAAACTTTTATTATTTTAAATTATATTTTTGTTATTAATGTCATTTTTACAAGTGTTAGTGAACCATTGGTTGGCAATAGGCAATAGTTTATGTACGGAAGGAAGTGTTCTGGGAATTGATTAGATTCTGCAGTACTGGAATATGATAGAATCGAAGTGGAAAATGTTTCTGCACAATGCTGAACTGTGGAAAAAGCCAAGGAAGATTTTGGCACCGTGACTGACCTTAGATAGTTACAAGGTAAGTAAACAATGCATAGAAGCAGTAAAATCCATCTCTCTCAGCAGTTGGTAAAGATTTTATTACTTAACCTGAAAAGGTTAGAGTGCCTAAATCCTACCTATGTCTGAGGAGACTTGAACTTGTCATTTCAAATCACTCCCTCCACAATTCCCACAGACACTCAGTTAAATTGGCAGGGTGTAATCTGCCCAAAAAGTGACTTTCTCCTTTCTTCTTGGCAACAGTGGTGTATTTTGTGTACAATGTGTTAATATTCACTGGAGCAGGGCTGCACATTTAGAACTTCTTCCCAGCTGAGTGCTCTAACCTCTAGAGTGTGGAGTATTTCCACTGGATCCAGTTCCAGCACAAAGGCTGTTTATTTATGCTGTTCAGATTGATAGAACTTCAACAGAAAGACAGTCACATTCACATTCACTAATGTGTCATATGGTCTGGTGATGAGACCCTCTGCTTAGAAGAAAAGAGATATCCGATATCTGGACGTAAAAGAGGGAGTTAAAAATAAGTGTCCTTTGGCCCATGATATCCCAGTATCTGGCTCGCCCATTATTCTCTAAACTATTTGGGCAAAAAGGCCTTCATCAGCTCTGGCTCTTCCTTTGTCATCTGTGCAAGCAGATCTGGGAATTCTTATCAGCCTCGGTCTGCAAGCATTACTGTTACCTTGTAACTGCTGTGGCTTGGGTATAAGTTAGATTATTTAGCACTGAATCCTCCCACACTCATTTTCCAAGATTTCTGGGTATGTAATTAACTCAGCTTTGTGCGTTTTGCACCTGAGATGAGCACGTAAGCATTTGGCACAGCATTTCTACTAACCACAGTACTCAGGCCTTTTGTTGGATCTGTTTGTCACCTTCTAAATTAGGCAATTCTCTTTGTCTAGCAGCAGTAAATGTCTTTGGCAGAAACAGAGGTGCTAGGCAACTGAGAGGAATTTTTCAGACTTCTGATCTGAAAAAGGCATCTGGAAGCCTGTCCTTTAGTGGCATTAGAGATGCTGCTCTTCAAACACCACCAAGAACTGCTCAGTATAAGAAAATGTCAGGACTTAGGTCTTTACAAAATGTTTTTGAACAGATATCTGATGAACACACCCAAGGTCAGAAAGTGAGAATAAAATCACAGCATCTTTTACTAGGTGGAGAAAAGTGAAGCTGGAGCACGAGCAGTGTAGAATACAACTATATCAGAATCACTCAGTGTGAAAACATAAGGATGATTCAATAGGTGTAAGGAAGAACCAGCCCTTAAAAGAAAGTATAAAAAGCAGTCAAAAGCCACAGGAGGGGACAAAGTTCCCAAATGCACTTTAAGAAACACATCATTTTAAGTCTGTCAGATTTCTGCATTTGAGTCACACATAGGATCTGGATGCCCTTGAGCTATGACGTGGATGATTATTCTTCCTGCTGCTATCAGCATATCCAAGGTCACTTGCTCTGCTTCATCTCAGCTGGGTCAGGAAGGCATTGCTGACTCATGGTGCTTCAAGAAAAGACTGCAGGGAGGATGTGTGGGTGTGGGTATTTGGGGCAGGTGATGTCATGGAATCCATTAGAGCAGCTACAAGGCTCTTCAGTGAATGGTCAGTGGCTCTTTATGTCACTGCCTAGAGCTTTGCAAGATCCTCCAGTGGAATTCTTCAGTCACTCAAAGAAGATGACCATCCAGGGTAGAGGTGGGTGGAGATGCACAATCCTCCAGTGTCACTGCAGCAGGACAGTGGCCACAGCAGATAGTTTTTGTGGCTATTTCTTTCTGCTGGGGCCAAATTATGTGGGGTGGGGTTGTCTTTAGGACTACAGCACTGTGCATGCACAGATCTGCTGACTGCTGTGGGTGCCCAGCATGCTGGAGTGAGTTCAGCCTTTGTGGTGTCTCTTGGATGTGATGGGGAGCTCTATAGCTGCCGTAGTCCAGAGGGGCTGTGGGGTGGGGGGGACTTAGGAAACATAAGTGCAGTGGTGAGGAACCCCTTTCTTCTTTCCTTTCTTGCTCAACTCCTGATTGAATGAAGAGTGTGAAAAATTCCTTCCCACTTCAGGTCAATCATATTTCTTAAGTCACTCAATTTTCACCCATAAAATATCAGTGCAGAGCCTTGCACTGCACTTGCACTTGCACCAGGACCCATCACAGACAGCCAGAATAACTCCCACAATTACCCTCAAGATGTTTTGGTTGATATTAAACTGTGTGTAAATAAGGGGCTCATACAATTAAATTGTCCTCTGAGAGACAGTGTTAGCTCTTAATGAAGCTTTCCCCACACATATGGCTCTGTTTTGAATCTGCCCTTAGTAGTTAGTGATATGATTTTCAACTTTTTCTCCACTGATATGAATGGA
Source organism: Polioptila caerulea (assembly GCA_013397295.1). Classification (NCBI taxonomy): domain Eukaryota; kingdom Metazoa; phylum Chordata; class Aves; order Passeriformes; family Certhiidae; genus Polioptila; species Polioptila caerulea. Next base: position 272,420 of record VYXF01001053.1, read on the forward strand.
CTAATTTGTCCATCTGCCTTTTCTTAGCTGCTGACTTTCACAAGGTTTGTGGGAATATAAATATATTTCTGAGACTTCTGCCCCTTATTTTTCAAATTGGCTTGAAACTAAGTCAACAGTTTCCACAGTCTTTAGAAGGGTAAAGGACAAACAGACAACAAGACCTCTTAAATTTCACTGCCCTTGGAAGATAGGCTAAAAGAGCTATTTCTTTTTCCTAGCAGTCCTTAAGGGATTCATGATGAAAGAACATGCCTGGAAAACTAAATAATGAGGAAACTGTCATAAAAAGCAATGGCATTTTTTAGAAAACACAAGGTGAAAGAATTCCCCCATACATTTTGCTTCCATCTGATTGGTGATGTGTCATATTTATGCAGGGAAATAGGTCTCTGAAAAAGGTCATAATGGCTCACATATGAGCTATTTTTTATAAATGGCTTCTTCTCTTTTATGAGTAGATTATTAACTCTCTACATACCATAAACAGAAGAAGATCTTGGGTCTCCTAGGGAATGTCTGAAGAAGGGATGGATCAGAGCCAGTGTTAATGGGTCTCAAGCCTTAAATTTAGAGTATTCACCCATGACTGAGAGTAACATGAACACCAAAAATAGACAAATGGTTGAAACTTGGATCTATCATATATTTTTGGAAGATTTTTGACAAAATGTTCCATTTCCAGGTAATTTTATTGCACACCGCACATTTCTCTCCAGTTGTGAACAGCTGGATGCTTTAGGTTCATTTCCTCCTGGTAGAGCTCTGGCTGCAAGGCCTTGCACTAAAGGATAGATTCACATCCCAGCACAAGCTTAACAGTTTTAGTGCCTCTGATATGGAGCTCTGCAAACAGACCAGCCCTGGCATTCCTTTTTGTTGAGCAGGAAATCCAGTCTCAAAACCAGCAGGTTTTCATATATACTGTGTGTGTGCAGAAGTGAGGGATTTTTTCTTGCCAATGCATATGTGTATCCATGTATCCATGCCCCTGGGCAGATCAGTATAGTCAGAGTAAGAGTACATTGTTAAATTCTGGCTACACTCTAAGCCCTCATGCAAACAGAAATTTCTCAGGAAAATTGAACTATAACTACAAGAGAAGAAAATATCTGTGAATAAAAATTCAATGTTCAGCTATAGTAATTAAACTTGACCATCCTCAGCTTTCTCTTTGGGATTTTGAACCCCTTTCAGTGGCTCCAGGACTGCATCTTTCACTTCCTCTACCTCTGGAACAATGATGTTTTGTGAATGACTTGGTGTTGTAGTCACACTCTAATAGCATTCATAGGCAGGACAGCTCCTGAGGCTGGCAGGGTTTGCCTATGGAATTGTTTCTAAACCATAGGTGATATAAGAGCTTCCAAGCTCCTGTCCAGGATAGAACCTGGATAATGGAAGGAGAACATATTAAAATTCTTCCTTCTTTTGCTTCCCAAGGGAGGAAAATGGGCTGAATGAGCCCAGCAGAGTCTGTGAGGACTGCTGACTAATCCTGCTGGATCCCAGGAACCAACAGGTCATTTCAGCTGCAGAAAAATGGTTGTCAGCTATGGCAGCAGTGAGCACTGGTGAGTTCACCCACTGGTAGGTCTGGAGTTTAGCCTGACAGCAGCACTCACACCTCTGTTGGAAGCTGCCTGTGGATTGCATCTGACAGGTCCCCAGGGTTCCTGTCTTCTCCTGAAGCACCCAGATCAACTTCCCAGAGTTTTCAGAAACACCTTGCAGTATACACCTTTTCTATACCTTGTATAGAAAATACAGTGGAGCTCCCCATGGCAGAGCAGCTGTGTCAGTTGTGTGTTTAGCTGTACCCTGAAGGACCAGGCGTAGCTCCACATGCTGTGTCAGTGTATGTGTCAGACCTGTTTGAGAAAGACAGTGACTGAAGCAGAGACAGGGTGACCTGCCCTTCATCCCAGGATTCATATTAGTCCCTGATACAAGCAGTTTGTATAACTCCTTTTTCTTAGCACAGATCTTTCCAATTAGTTGAACAAGAGAGGAGTTAGGCTGGTGCTGAGGATTTGTGAAAGTCTTACCTCCAGCATTGTCAGGAACTGGCAGTTCAGTATGAATTAAAGAAAGAACAGATGACTTGAAATCTTATAGCCTAAATCCTATTAAGATAGAACAGTTCACTTTTCCTGTGCAGCTTGAGAAGATATGAAAGGAAGGCTGTAGATAGCAAAATATGTCTTGAAGTGTTTTGTCCTTTCCTTTGTTGATGACATTCTACGAGATATAGAGAGAAAGACCCAGGAAAAGCCTAAGGGGACAATCTTGACAGAGCTCCAACTAGTAATTCTTTTAGGCTCTTTACTTCAGTCCTGCTCTCCAGTGTTAGCCATATCTGCACAGAGGCTGGGGAATTATTCCTCTATCTTCAAGTTTTCCTCTCCCCATTTAGATGTATTGATTTTCGACTCTGCTCATCCATGTTCTTGAAATTACCAGTGAACTCTTATCCCCAAATCCCAGCTCCTTTGTCTTCCCCACTTGCCAGGTTAGAGTTTACAGCCCCACACCGCTGAATCCTGCCAGAGGTTACAGAAATCCTGCAACAACACTCACTGATCTATAAGTAGCCAGGGAGGTCAAGGGTGAGGGAGGAAAGTATTGCAAGACCTATCTTGTGGGGGCTGTAGCTGGGGCTCGTTTTCAGGAAGCACAGAGCCTGACCTGCAGGGAGCTGAGGGCTCCTGTCAGGGGGGTTCACCCCCCCATCGATGGCTCCACAGCAAACACTCAATAACTCTGCAGCCGCTGCTGGTGACACCGTTCATCATTATCTCCCTCTACCATCTGCCAGTTCTCTGCAGAGATTGTCCTTTGCTTTCCACATAGGTTAGGAGTTTCAAGGGTCCTAATTCTTCTCTGGAGCCCTTCTCTCTAGCGCCGGTGGAGACAATGAATATTGATAGTGCTTTTGTGGAGGGGCACTCCATGGGATCTTTGCCAGAGGACAAATATTACTACTGCCTGTCCAGAGAACAGAAAGTTAGGAAGTGTCCTCTGCAAAGTCTGACACTAATGCAAGACCCCATGGTGGCCAGTCCAGGACAGACTGCCCTGCCAGGATGGCTCTTTTTCCCTGACAGCTGGAGAGCTGCAGGCAAGTAGCAGTTTTGTGTAGTAGCTTAGTATTATATATAGCAGGCATAATACAAAATGAACGAGTGTTTCTCTTAGAGTGAACAAATGAATTGCAATCCCACATCCAGAGTATTTGGAGCTGAGGAGCATGCTGTGAAAGTGTTAATAAAGAAATATGTTTGCATCAAATGGCATCATTTCCTTTCTTTAAAATAATGTGTTCGATGGATTTGGAGTTTAATCTGATTTCACATACAGNCTGCTGGTGACACCGTTCATCATTATCTCCCTCTACCATCTGCCAGTTCTCTGCAGAGATTGTCCTTTGCTTTCCACATAGGTTAGGAGTTTCAAGGGTCCTAATTTTTCTTTGGCTTCTCTCTAGCACCGGTGGAAACAATGAATATTGATAGTGCTTTTGTGGAGGGGCACTCCATAGGATCTTTGCCAGAGGACAAATATTACTATTGCCTGTCCAGAGAACAGAAAGTTAGGAAGTCTCCTCTGCAAAGTCTGACACTAATGCAAGACCCCATGGTGGCCAGTCCAGGACAGACTGCCCTGCCAGGATGGCTCTTTTTCCCTGACAGCTGGAGAGCTGCAGGCAAGTAGCAGTTTTGTGTAGTAGCTTAGTATTATATATAGCAGGCATAATACAAAATGAACGAGTGTTTCTCTTAGAGTGAACAAATGAATTGCAATCCCACATCCAGAGTATTTGGAGCTGAGGAGCATGCTGTGAAAGTGTTAATAAAGAAATATGTTTGCATCAAATGGCATCATTTCCTTTCTTTAAAATAATGTGTTCGATGGATTTGGAGTTTAATCTGATTTCACATACAGAATATATGTCACATCTTATCCTGTAAAAGCATCTGCTAAGCCTGGCCACACGCATACACAGATGCTGATTTTACAACACATGCAGTCATAGGCACCTGAGAAACTGAGATCAGTGAAAAGCTGATAATGTGTTCTTGACACCACAGAGTGTGAAAGGAATTTACAGTGAATAGAGATAGAGTAAAAATGTAAGTGAATGCAAGCTTTGAGTTAATAGCCATAGCATCTTTGTCCTTTATTCTTCCCAAAGTAAGTAGGTAAGGGAGCAACAATGCAATGTTTGCTGGAGAGCTCATTAGCACTAATGGTATTATGATATCAAGCAGGGCTGAAAGGTGAACTTCGAAAAAGTCACAAGTGAAGGTGACTGGGAGGCAGTTTTATCACATGGAAGTAGATTAATACCAGAAAATTGAAAACTGTTCTCAGACTATAACTGCCAAGATATTTCCTTTCTGTAAAGACAGGAACCTGTGGTTTTGAATTTAAAACATGTTCCCTGGGATCTCAACCACTTGATCTGTGTGAGTGAAATAGAGCCAGACACCTCAGAAGCTCCTGTTGTAAACTGCCTGCCAGCCCCTGCAATGTCCCACCAGCAAACCACAGTGGAAAAAAAGGCATCCCCGCCCACCCCACCCTTCTCCTGCCAACCCAGCAGAAGATACAAGGGGTTCAGTACAGAGCTGCCATGCTTCCAGCCCTCCAGGTCCTCAAGGATTAGGATATGAAAAGGCTGTGAATGCAGAGACCAGGCATGATGGCATACTTGTGAAGGCATCCAAGCCCCTGATGTTACAACATCACAGGATTTAGGCACTGGGCTCAGGCTGTTTTAAGTGGCTAGACACCTGGGAAAAAACTGGCAAATGCCCTCTCTCTGTCCTGCCTGCCCTTCAAAGTCTGTTGGAGGTTGGTTAAAATAATGCAGGTTGATTTTGGTGAACTAACTAATTCCAGTGAATAGCAGGATTAAGAATTGTGTTTGCAATCTCTGCTGTGCCACTCAGTGTAAAAACTCCAGGTGTGTTGCTCTGGCAGCTCTCAGGAGTCACAAAGACCAATGGATTGTTTAAGCTTTTTAGATTTTATTCAGGATAGGTACATTCAGGGAAAAAAATAGAAGCTTTCAGGATATTTATGATAAAAATTAGAAAACTATTTAGATTAGATTTATGGATATATTGGTCTAGAGATTTCTAGGTTACAGGATCTATAGGTCTGGAGGTGTTGCAGGTAATATTTTCATCTTTTGCAAATCAACAGATCTTTCCAATTAGTTGAACAAGACAAGGAAACAAGGAAACAAGACAAGACCCAACTGAAGCAGTATTAGAGACTTTAAAAAATATTTTAAGTACCAGAATGGCACTGGTACTTAATGCTGGCTAACTAGCTATTGAAATACCTCTGAAAATCCAGGATTGAGACTCAGAATTTTTTAGTAGCAGGCTTTTTCTAAGAAATGCAGTAAAAGGGATTAAAGGTATAACTGTGTTTTTTGTGCGGTAGCTAGCTAGACTGAAGTATTAAGGGCATTGAACTCCAGAGAAGAATGAAAATTACTTTGGAGTAAAGGTGATCTAAATGGAGAGCTTTAATTTTAAACCCTTTGAACTACAGGAGTGGAATAAGGTCATGTTTGAAAGATTAGTTTCTGCTGCCTCAGTTTTGGCTGTGTTTCAAATGACAAACCCAGATGGAGATAACTTTCAGCTCTGTGTTGCTCTAAGAAAGACAAGTGTGAGGTCAGGCTCATGGTGACAGACCACAGCACCTGCTGCAGAAGGGATGGCCGGGCCTGTTTGCCTCTGACCACAGCTAACAGGTAGTCCCTGACACCAATCAGTCCCCCAATATGGAGATGAACTCAGCTTTTTCAACCAGGCTATTTTATAAAATGTTAAATACCACTTCAGGCTCAATAAACACCATCAGCTTCAGCATAATCTGAAAACAAATAAAACAATCCAAATCTGAACATGCTTAGTTTACTGAAAAGAGAGCAGAGAACAGTTCGTGTTCTCTGTCCCATCTACACTCCCTCACACTCATCACTTTTCTCAAGGAGATGACAGAAGCAAGTTTGCCTTTACAGCTCACCCATGACTCCAGGAAGTCAGACATCAGACCTAATGTTTCTATCATCTTCCATAGATTCAGAAGGTTTTGAGGGGGCTATGTTTGTATGCTTTCACTGGTATTTCCAAATGTTAGGACTTTTTATAGATTTTCATGGTACAGCTAGTGCCATGACCTCATCTTTCTCCTTTTTTTATAATTTGAGCTGTTGATTTTTATTCTGTTAAGGAATTACCTGGACACTTTTAGCTCCTGATTTTAATACTTCCAATTAGTTCTCCAGTGACAACCTATCTTGAATGAAGTTTCTGAGAGTTACTTAGTCTCTCATCAAGAAGGAAGCATTTTTGGAGGTGTGTTAACCATTTACAGTTGGACTCTATGATCTTAGAGGACCTTTCCAACCTAAATGATTCTATGAATTGCTGTTCTTCTTCAAACCCACTTTAGTTTATGTCAATTTTTTTTTTTTTAATTTATACCTTAGTTAACCCTTTTACATCATCAGTTTTCTCTCAACTCCGAAGAAAAACCCAGGTCTCTTTCAACTCTCTTGAATACGTGAACTAATGCATTTGATAACGGGATTGGGTTTTATGTGCTGAAATTTTATACATTTTGTGTACTGATAAGGAAGATGTATGAAAATTCTTGTTGTTGTGAATACAAAAAGGGATCTTTCTTCCAGACCCCTGGAAAAACAGAGGAAGAGAGTATTTACCTGAAAAAAAGAGGGAAAGAAAAGGAAAGGGAAATCCCTTTCACAGCTTTTAAAAGTTTTTAGTCAATTTAAGAAAATATAGTGACCCTTTGGTACAGACTAACAGGTTCTGAATGCCACCAGGGAGTATGTTCTTTCCCTTATCTCTGTGGTCCTTTGACAGAACAGGGTAAGGCAGGAGCTGTGTGAAGGGATAAAGCTCTGCTCTGCTATAGCAATACTCCAAGGGAGAGCTCTGCAGGCATCACCTGCTGAACTGAAATGAAAGGGGTGCCTGTCTTGGGAGGAGGAGACAAAGAGGCAATTTTCTTCTTAAGATGTAGCAGTCCATGGGGATCTATGCTGAATCTCCTTTTTCAATGAGAAAAGGATGACTTGGAAGTTGCACTGCCAAGATTATATGAGTGGTGTAGGGGGTGTTTTTCCTTTCTGGACTTCCTCTGTGCCTCTATTGGCCTGAATATGAGAGTCTTGAATCTAAGGGATTAATTTCTGTACAAGAAACAGCAGAAAGTAGAGCAATATTATATGAGAAAGTACCAAGCACCCTATGCTCATTCTTTGATCCCTAGCACAGGTCTGAAGCCTATCCCAGTTCATTGACCCTTGGGCTTTGCTGGTCCACAAAATACCTCTGTGTCCTTTCCACAATCTTGTCCTTTCACGCTTCATTTGCTGTAAATTCGGATGCAACACAGCAGGCATCAGCATGGGCACTTCTGTGCCCAGCCCTGGATTTAGGAGATAGTAATAAGGATATACAGGTCCCCTTGCATCCTTAATCAAGCAAATTGCCAGCCAAATGCCAAGCAAATCTTGGTGCTCTGTGGTCACACATGAGGACACACCTGTGAGCCAAGTGCAGGCAGAGACCTCAGCAGCACACTGAGCTGGCTACTTGGTTTCCCAATCAAATTGCCTCTTACCTGGCCTTGTCAGAGAAGAGCAGGGCAAGCTCTGTTGTATTAACCTTGAGCTGCTCACAGTTTAGGTTCCTTCTGCTACAGATTTTGGATTTTCTCTTCTAGCAGATGTTGTTTTTATGGGCCAAGACATTCAGCTCAGGGAATTCTGAACAACCTTGCAATTCACTAATATGCAGTGGGTTTTCTTACATTGTAATTTCTAAAAACAAATGCCACTGCTGTATTCCAAACAATAAATGTTTCAAAGGGCTTTATAGCAATGATTCATCTCATGGGCTCTTTTTTTGTGATACATAATGTTCATCTCCTTTCACATTTAGAGACTAAGTTTGTATTCTTAATTCACTGTGTCTCAGAACATATGAGAGAATTTAACTTTGTTCAACCAGTTTAATAAAAATCAACCAATGAAATACTATTGAGATAAATATTGAACCTTGTTTCTAAATAGTCCATGGGGCAGTGTCTTGAAAGAAATCAATAATAATGCAGATATGTTGGACTTTAGTCAAGTGAATTGATTTTTAATTTAAAAATAGCAAGTAGTTTGACTTGTGTTTTCTTGAAACAGTGGGAAAACTAAACAATGGTCCATGATCAATATCATACACATGCATTAATTCCTGAACATAAATGTGTTGAGTAAGCATTGTATCTACTGCAAATACCTACATTTGTTGAAGGTGATAGGAGTGTGATCAGGTAAGAGAATGCACAGATGTAATAAAGAGAGCAGACCTGTATGCAAATCTAAGAGTAATTGAAACCTTGACTATGTGTAACTATTCATGTTTCCCTAGTGAGCGAAATTCTAAAAATTGCTATTAGCAGTAGGACATAGCTAAATCTTCACAGCCGGATATAGTTATCAGACTGTCAACACCACTTTTCTAGTACAGAGAATAAGGAAAAGAACATGTAATTGTAAAGCAGTTTTTCATTGTTCTTCATGACCTGTATCCTCAAGTAGCTTATACTCCTCTTCCCTTATAAAATAAGCAATATTGAAAAGAATTAGCAACAAAGTAGGATACACGTGGATTAACAGTCTGGGTTTTAAGGCAGAATCTGACTTTATTGCATGGAACATCCCTGTTAGGAGAGCACCAGCAGCAACTTGAACACAGCAGCTTTGCTCAGTCTGGGCTTAAGAGACTGGAGCCTGCCTGATACCACCAGCTATTTTCAACCTTGATGAATTTTGTCCACTTCCTGCAGCCTAGGAGAAAAATGGTTTCATCAGTGGTAGCTCTAAACCCTCATCTTCCTAACTCAGGTAGTCTGGGGTTTTTTTCCTGTTTCTAATATAATTAGAGGGAAGACAAAGCAGACTTATTCTCCACCGGACTGCTGAATGATCAGGGCCCAGTGGGGTCACCTGCAGGGTATGCTGGCAAATGACACATGCTCATAACATCCTGAACCAGCTCTGATTTTTTTTTTTTCCCTCAGCTTTTTCATAGCTTTATGATTCTAAGAAATACTTGAATTAACATCACAAAAAGAATGAGGGAATGAAGTTTCTTGCATCCAGGTTAAAACATGCTTGAATGAGGATGCATTCAGTTAGTAAAAGGCTCCTCTGAAGACTCTTCTGAAGATATGGTCCACATGGACACTACCTCGGAAACAAACAGGATTTTTCTCTGTTTTAAACAGGATGCTGTGCTAGATGGACCATGTGTCTCATCCACCATGGCAGTTTTTGTGCTCTTTTCTGCTCTGGGGATGCTTCAGTAACTCTAATAGGAATCTGGAGCCAAATATGACAATGAATCCTAAAAAAAGTGTTCTGCATAGATAAGTTAAAAAATTTGCCTGTGGCCAGCAACACTAACCATGTTTTCAACATGAGAAAAATGAACTCTGCCAGTGTGTCAGGGAAAAAGGCTGATAGGGCTTGCAGAAGAAGGATCCTGAATAGAAGCAGCATGAGTGACATCAAAAGAAAATGAAGAAAAAAGGAAAATGAGTCTTAGTAGAATTGAATTAATAATGGCAAAAGTTGAAATCTCTGCTCTTAAAAAGATGTTAAAATGTCTGAGTGCTTCATGCACTTCAGATGTCTCTAATCTGTTTCGTTAGCTGGATTTTAATGTTTTAGATCAGTTATATTGCCTCTTTGTAGGGAAGTGGTGAAGTCTTATGTTCAAATCAAATTTTAAATTATTTTTTAACAGGTAGCTGACTCCAAATATAGATTGTGCCTTCATGTGTGTTAATCTTAGGTTAATATTCAGAGCAACTAATAGTGTTTAACCCTTGCAAACAGCCTAGTCTGGTGCTATTCATGCAATATGTTCTTTCCCAAAATTTGGAAAATGGAATTTTTCTTCAGGAAAGTGAATCCAAATCAGAGTTTTCGCCTCTAAATCTCCCATATTACACTTAAAGCCTGCCCTTTCACTTTTTAGGTGTAGCATGCCACAAGCAGAGGGAATCTCTGCTGTCACCCTTCCAGCACTGTTCTTCATTAGGGATAAATATCCAGGTTCCAATACAGTAATTTATATGCTGTTTAGTCTTGCCATTTGATGCATGTGGGGGTAACCCAATGCCATCTGGAGTTACAGAAGATCAGCTCCTGGATCCACCTCATTGTGCTTTAGCTGCCATTTAGAACTTGGAAAATATTCTCTTTCTTCTAGACAGACAACAAAGTTTCAAATTATGATTAATGTGTTTGGAAATCAAAAGGATACAATAAGTATAATAGCCAGACAATGTAGACTTCTTAGCATTTGAACCAAGCTCATGCTTACACATAATAAATATTAAACGGTTTTTGTGTTCTATACTGGTACTATATATATCCAAGCATTATAGACAGTTTGTTTCTCTGCCTTTTTGTTCTGAACAATGTGACATCCCGGAATTTTGGTGTCACTATGTACACTTCCCTGAGTTTTATACCCTGATTGATGCTGCTTGTAATGGTGAATGGACTGCCCCAAGCATCTTTTCATGTGTGAGTATCATGGGAGAAAAAAATCTGTTAGACTTTATCTGTCAATGCAACACAACCGGAGACAGTTCTGAAAAAGGAGATGTGCCCATTTGGTGCTGCTGCTGCCATGCGCTAAGCAGCAGCTCCTTTGAAGAAAAAGGCATTTTACAAAATTAGTATGGTCAAAATTTTACTTAGTTACAGAGTACCAGAGTAAACTGACCTCAATTACATTCATTGCTAATGAAATCCTCACAGAACTACACAGTGGTGATGAACGTACAATACCTTGACTGTGATCATAGGGGGAAACCCTCTTTTTTCACCATTCACCTTACCATTTCCGTGATCATTTATTATTCCACCTCAGTTATCTGAGATTCTCTCCTTGCATGTGATGAGGTGGCACCATGCCCAGAGAGGCAGTAGCTCTTGTTTAGTCTTTTCCTTGCATGTCTTGGAATGAGTTCTCTGATGCAGCTTACTAATTTGCATTTTGATATTTTACCTTCCCCCATTCATTTTCCCCTCTCTGTTCTTCTCCTACTTTTCTTCCTTACTCCAAGAATTTCAAGATAGCTTTTCAGGGGGGATTGTTTTCCGCACTTTCATCTCTACCTCCCTCAGCTGCGCTGTTGTAGATGGCTTTGTTTTTCTTTAATGGATTTTCTTGTAGTGGTGAATAATTGTTTGGTTCACTGCTTCATTTTTCATGCTTCATTTGCCTCATGTTCAAACTTTTGCACTCCCTTGAGCAATTCACTTTTGTTGCTCCTGCTTTGCTCTGCAGCCTGTGGCTAGGATGAGTGCTCAGCCTGGAGCTCAGGCTGAGGCTTCTCAAGGCAGCAGCTGTGCCTTGCTTTACTTCTGGTTTGCTGGTTTCTGTAGCATGAACACATTATTTTCCTAGTGGTGTTTTGTACTGCTAGCTGGTGAGAAGGAACGTGGAGCAGGTGGGTTGGCCTTTAGCAGCGCAGAGAATTTGCAGCTGGTGGCAGTAGAACAAGCAGAAATTTCTCATCTTTGAGACAAAAGGCAGAGCATGAACTCAGAAAACAGGTAAGGCCTATGTGCTAACTGGATCTCTCTTTGGCTCTTCTTTAGATTCTACCTCTTTCAAGTGTTACTCAGTTATTGCAGGTCCTGTTTAATATATAAGACCTTAAGTAATATGTCACCACAGGCATTGCCATACTTGTGACTATTTCTACTTTAAAATGTGCTAGAACAGGAAAAAAACTACCTAAACTCATGCAGAAATAGGGATTCTGACTATTTAGATGAATTGAAAGTTTGCATCTAGTTGAAATGCTGGGACTGCATGCTTATTCTGGCCTTTTCAAAGTGACCATGGCCCTGGGTAGAGTTTATACCTCCAATTCCTTCCAGATCATTTTGCTGGGCACCTATTCATATGAAAACCAGGACAGAGGAGAGGGTAAGGATTTCCTATACACCTTGTTCTGATTGAGAGGTAGGGCTGGCCTCCTGATGTCCACAGTCACCTGGGCCTTGGAAGTGTTTTGTTTCACTAAAGTTAAGCAGTGTTGACCAAACATAGCATGTAGTGCCTTCCCTGAATTACAGTATTTTTCCATAAGGTCACTGGCTACTTGAAGAATTTAGTCAGGTACTACAAAAATGGTTGCAGAATAATGACATTTCAACACCTACTTTTGCCCTTTTCTCCACAATGTTTCTTGTAGCAGATGCCAGCTCCAGGGAGTATACATGGATGTCAAAATTTGAATTGCAGGCACACTGTGTATTTGCTTCTTTTCCAGGTGCTATAGCCCAAATCATGCAGTTCAATCACTCTGAAGGGAAACAAAATAAGAACAATAAGATTCCAGCCAAACTTCTGTTTGAACATTTAGATGCAATGTATGTATGCCACTGAAAAATCCAATATTATGGTGTTTGGAAAAAAACCCAACCCTCTGATAAAAAGGGATTTCTAATAAACCAAGCAGTTATTTTAGACTTTCTTGTGAAAAATTCTACATTTCAAAGTGATGTTTTGGTTTGTTTTATTTCAGATAAAACATTGAAACAAATCCCTTTGCTAATGTTGCCCCAAGCAAAATACCATGTTTTAAATCTTCCAGAAACAAACTGAGACAGCCTAGAGCTGGCTACAGCCTGGGTCTTACTGAACTCTTAGAGTCAGCAGAGAAGCGCAGATGGTGGAAAGATTGCTGGGTATGAGTAAACTGCAAGTGATTTTGGGCTGCTAGAAGGTAGATGGAAAGAGGAAAGACTAAATAACTGTGGTAGTTAAGGAAAGGTACTCCCCAGTTTAATGTTCCCCTCTAAGACTAACCATGAGCTGCTCGCTCACTCCTTCCTTCCTGATCCTCTCCCCCTGTAGCGGGATGAAGAAGAGAAATGGAGACACAAAAGGAAAAGATCTTTGGTTGAGATAGGAACAATTTACTGGAAATAACAATGAGATAAGAAAATGAACTGTAATAGCAAGAATGACAGAGCTTACAAGAAATGAACGATTTGCATGAGTTCCCACCCCCAACAATACCCAACCACTTCCTCCACTGCCCTACCCTGACCAAGAGGAGAGTCCTTCCCCTGCCCCTGGAAAATGACATGAAGTGGTGCAGAATAAACTCCAGAATCTAGCCATGCTCCTTCCTGACTACTGCAAAAATTCACCCCGTCTTGGCCAGAATCAGGACATTACCTCTTCAGCCCTCCTTGTGAAATATGTAGTTGACTAGAGAGTAGTAACTTGGCCAGGTCAGATGAAGCTTTAAGCAACCTATCTAGTGGGTGCCATCCCTGCTTATTGCAGCAGAGTTGGAAGTAGATGATCTCTGAAGTCCTTTCCAACCCAAATCATTCTGTGACTCTTTGTTCACTGGATTTCCCATTCCCTTCCCCAGACAAGGTTCATATTAAGCTGAACAGTTCCAAGAGACTTCTTCTGACCCTCAAAGTAAGTGCACAGGCCATAATTATGTGGCTTCTTCCATGCCAAAAGCAAAACAGAGAAACTACAGGGAATCTTCTTCTGTGTATAAACGTGGAGTATCCCATGGTGTCTGTCACCTTGTGAAGCATTTCAGCACTGTATGGAGATCACAGCTCTCATGGGCCAAAGCCACATGAGAGCCACATGTGGCAGGGAAAATGTAATTAAACAGTACAAGTTGTCATGGAAACAGCTTGAGCCTGTGCCCTGACTCTTTTCATTTCCTGGTATACACAAACCTAGATGTCTCTGGCCAATTTAATGGGTGCTTCCAGTCAGGATCAAGGAAAGTCTGCAGCAGTAATCTCTGCCAGAGCATTGTACCTTGTAATGGGCTTGCTGTGAGGTGTAGCTTTCGGGACAGTCCTCAGAACTGGCAGTGAGGCATAGGGTCTTCAGGAGGTTTTGCATGGAGTGGATGAACAAAGCCAAAGCTGACATAGGAGACATCAAGTTAAAATCAAAAAATAAAATAAAAAAGCTAAGGTGAGATTAAAACAAATATCCAAATGAGGTTTATATAATTTTAAATTACAACACAGGCACATGACTGACTTAGAATGGGGTACCAGTTTACAGCCTATTGCTTCAGCAGCCCACCTCAACAGCCACTACAGCTCTGCCAGTCCATGCTCTCACTGTGTGAGCTCTGTGTGTGTCTGAGCTCTGAGCTGGCAGAAACAAGAACCCATGCATAACACCACCTGTCTTCAAGACTGGCCTTCCTGGAGATGAGCCCCCAGGGCATCATAATGTGCAGAATCTAAGGCTATTGAAAGATTTCAACTTTCCTTTCCTGGTTTGTTTGGTTTGGGTAGGTTTTCCATATTTTGCTGTAGAAAGTAGGAGATGAAAGGAAAGGGAAAGACAGAAGCAAGAAGGAAGCCACTCTTATGTTTCCCAGAGTAAAGCAGCTGCAAGTCTTCTTGACCTTCATGTGGAGGGTACAAAAGAAAGATGTCCTTGCTCTCCCCACTCCATGCCCATTCAATATTGTCAAGGTGGTGGCCCAATTAATGCTGTGTGCTAGGCATGCAGAATGGCAGGGTTTTATTTAGTCACAAACATCTTCATCTCTGCTGAATGAACAGCAACTAATTCAGATTTCCTCAGACTGCACAACCAGTTCCTATTAACAGTAATTAGAATGAAGTATGTGCATTGAGGGAAAACAGATGTAAATGATGAAGAGATGGCAAGCCTGGTCTCAATCCCTCCAAATTGTTATCACCACCTTACAGCTTGAAGTGTCTGTCTACAAACTGTGTTCAGAAGGGTTTGGAAATTGCCTTTGTGAGGTAAAAATTTTGCTATTGGTTCTTTTTCTGATAATGTTGTCTTACATGTCTGAAAGTGGAGAAAATTTATTTGTTGCACAAAATGCATATGATACCCGCACAAATACTAATTTTGAGGAAGATATTGGTAAATATTTTCATGGGCTTTTTGCCCTGCTTCTGTTACTGAAAAGGTTATATAAAAAACAGTAGTGTAAAAAAAACTTCCTACGTTCCTGTAACAGGATTAGTTTATTTTACAAGGGGTGAAAATCTGTAAAAAGCTGAAGAAACTGAATTCAAAAGTTGGTCTAACAATAACCAACTTAAAAAAAAAGTCTCAGGTATGGTTTCATTTCAACATAAATTATAAGGATAATCTCACCATCTAAAGTAAGGACAAGTGGATGGATAAATCACCCTCTGAACATGGTAATTCAGAATTCATGCTTAGCTTTTAGTTGGTACTATTGCTTCAGAAAAATCTCAGCCTAAATGTTGGAAAGTTGGTATCACATGATGCACAGATGTTTGATTTTACCTTTGAAGTGCCTTTCACTTCCATTTTGGTTACCTTTCTGCATAGGCTTTGAAAGATGGAGCCTCCATCTGCTCACTCACCTTGGAGGCCCCTAAGAAGGCAATCTGGCTGAAATATTAGTCATGTTTTACCACGGAGATTCTTGTCCTGTTGATGTAAATTACTGTGTCCATTGAAATCAACGGGGTCAAGACTTCATCCTAATCCTCTAGAATGCTGCACATTTCAGGGTTAGCTTCTTGAAATCAAGAGGAGCTAGCTGGTTCAGAGACCATTTCTTCCATGTCTCAAATTGAAGGGAACATAAACAGACGTGTTGGTCGACTGCAGCAAAAGCACATGAACAATTTTGAAGCTCACTATCTTACCTTGGCTAATCATGTGAAGTCATAGGATGTCCTGTAGTAATAATAAACCCTTATATCAACATCCATTTTTACCCCAGTAATGGTAAATGACCCTAGGTAATTTATAGTCAAAATTTTCACTCACTTAACACCTGAATGAGAACATATATGACTAAATAAGACTCAGACCTGGTTTTGAAAAAAAAAAGCCAAAAAACCAAAATACCATTGGGCTTGTTGTTAGCTATTTCTTTCTTCTCCCAAGTACTGTAATTGAACAATCTTTATTTTTTCAAAAGTGTTGTCCCACACAAGCTCTTAGTGCTTGAGGATCAATGAGAGATGTTGGAAGGTGAAATTTAGACTGACAGAGGAAAAAAGGGCTTTTGCAGCACATTCCATTATTTTTAAATAAATGACCTTAATGCATGGTTTAAGCAGGAGCTAGCCTTGAAGAATGGCAATGGTAAAAGCACTGCCAGCTGGACTGGAACATGGACCCTTTGTTCCAAATATTACGTATTCATTCTGGATCTAAATGAATATAGGATTTTTTTCCATGCTTTAATAATGAAATGAATGCCTGCCCTCCCCCAGGGAACTGACACTGACCAAGAGGCAAGCAGTTGTCAGACACTGCCTGCAGCAAAGCTTACAGCTGCTCCAGATCAAGCCGCACTGAAGAAAAGTCTATTAGGTCTCTGGGGATGCAGATAATAGACAAAAATGATAATGTATGTGGACAAAAGTAGAGGACAGTAGTGCTTTCTGGGATTAAGAAGCAGGCAAAAAAATGGTTTTGTTATGCCCTGCAAAATGATTGCTGACTCTTGTTTTAGGATGACCCCTGACCTGAGGGAAAATAATGGATGGCCCATCTGCTTGATACACAGGAATCCTCAGGCACCATTTTGTCCTATTATGTCAAAACTGGTGCTAGAATTATGAATGTGTTACCATTTGTCTTTCCTTTGTTACGTGAAACAAAGGTACCAGATACTTACCAAAACTCCCCCCTGCAAGTCTCGTTCCTCTTGCATAGGGATGAGGTGGAAGCAGGTCTTCCTTGTGCAGCCTTGCTCCTCACTCTGTTTTCATTAGGGAGGAAGCCATCCATCTCAGCTGGGAGCAGGCACTTCTCCAATGAACCACGGATGGCCCGAGAACTGCTAATAGGATATGGAGCCTTTCATTACTCTGCTACTCATCTGAAGCTGGGCCAGCTGGGGAGAGACTGAAGGGCATTACTGTTTATCAGCTGTGGGAAATAGATGAGGGAATCTATTCTGCTCTCCATATCACCAACATTTCCAGCTCTCTCAGCATCTGAGCAAATGTTTAATGAGAATCCCAGCTATTTTCCCCCAGTGACAGCACTGTGCAGGCTGAAGTTGAACCATGTAGAACAAGGATGTTGTGCCTCAGTTTCTATGTTATAACACTTTTGCTTTTGCTCCACGGTCTTCAACCCTGGAGCTTGCACAAGATACTGGAACCAAAATTTTCGAGTTGGTGCTCACATTTGATATTTCTTTCACAAATTGAAGTAAGGCATCTACAATTCCCAGTAATTTCACTCATGCTCAAGAGGGGAGATTGGTTATTTTGGCAGACATGAAATAGGGGCATAGCAATACTGAAACAGTACTCCTTGGATCACAACATTCACATAAACAGAAAGCAGTTCTTGTATCTTTGTGGATTCCAGTGCATTTTTATTACCTCTTTCATCTGTTGTAGAAAAGATGTTTCTTCTAGTTCTGGTCCAGGACACCAGGAGGTGGCATTGCTCATAGAAAACAGCACAGTGATCTTCACTTGCAGGCATCTAGTCACCATGAACATTGCCTAAAGTGTCCCTGTGTTTGTACTTTCTACTCTGTTCCTCATGGTGCTATTGCTGGGAGCATTTATACTGACTCTCTTGCATCCATCCCATCGTTTTGCCTGCAGCAAGCTTGGGCAGATAAAAGTAAATTGGTTCCCAGCTGTAATACCAAGCCTTGTGTGTCTCCTCCCAGTTGCCCAAATGGCCCCTCCAGCATCATCCAGCGCTTGTGAGGATGCAGGCAAAGATTTCTCTATAAGGAGAAGAGCCAGTGTGGATCCTAAAGGCATGACAGCAAGGTATTAGCAAACCTGCCAAATCCAAGAGGATTATTATTTCAATTCCAATTTTTGTAATTGGGAGCAGACAAGTTGCAGGACACCTTTGTGTGATGTACACTAGTAAAATCAGAAGCACTCACATAATATCCCTCAGTATTAAGGAACTGCATTGGCTATTGATAGGACAGGGAAGATAGCCCAGGAGTGCAGCTCCTGGCCTGAGTTTACCTGGCATCCATGGCACTGCTGCATGCAATGCAGGGGAAATACATTGCTTTTTCAATGTGAAAATTGTGACTAGCCCAGTGACCTTGGAACTGTTTTGGGATGACCTGAGAGAGAGATTAAGAGAGAGACAGGCAGAATAAACCCCAAACAAACATAGATCTTAAGAGAACACTCTACCATAATTCCCACTATACAGCTGGGTAAGTATACCAAACTGTATCTGGGATACCAGACGGCAACTCTTGAATTTCAGTCAGATAAATGTCCCTAGATATGATGTTACTATATAATTACATTTATTTTATGTAGGGTGACAGCTAGAGGAATCTGACTCATTTGTCAGCTTCAAAACAAAGCCCAGTAATAACACTTTGCATTTCCATAAAGTTTTCATGTCTGGAACACAGAATGCACTAAATGATTCAGCAGCATCTTCATTTGGCAGATCCATTTTTCAGGTATGGGGAAATTTAAATGCATAGAAGTTAAATAACTTGTCTGAATTCACACAAGAGTTCTGACTCAGAGCTGAGAATTTAATTTAGAAAAACCAAGACCTCATCTTGGTTTTAACCACTAACCAACAATCTGTTTTAAAATAGTTTTTGCTTTTGGATTAAAAGATAAAAAACTCAATGTAATTTACATAGCTAACTTGATTTCAATGCAAAGTTATCAGTACCACCCAGTTGTTTCCCTTCCTGCAATCAATAGAAAGCTAAATATATTCTCATAGTTTTAGTGATTTAGAGGAATATGAATCATTTGCACTAAAAAGGCATAACATGCATACTGGCATTTTAATACTACATTTCTCAGTAAATACCAAATCCTAAGCTCCAGATGTGTAAAACTGGTGACAAAAGCTGTGATGCCATTACAAAGCAGCAGTTCTTCTGTTGTAACATCTTCCCTTCAACCAACCAGAAGTTGCACTTCTGCTCCCTTCTCTATTGAGCCACAAAAGAAGAACTTTTCTCTGAGACTCAGCTGGCCCTGGCTTGATGCTGCAACACATGAGAATTCATAACTTTTATTCCATGGTCATCACAGTCTGAGCTGCAGATGCTCCTTTCATGAATTTTAGGCATTTCTCCTCTTTTAGGAATTTATTACATTATTTTCCTTCAGTGGAGTCCTGTGACGACAATCCACACAGGTTAATTGTAAATGGTAGAAAAAGAAAACTTGTGCTATTTTATGTCTGTTGCTTTTCAGCATGGATATTTCTTTTCATTCATAATCTATAGGCCAAACCATGTTCAAATGCCTGTTTTTCATGTTCTGTTGTTTCATACACTCAGGACATTGCCTCTCTCAGTTGTACTTTTCCCTCTTAATTTGTGCCTAGTCCTCCTCATAGCTTTAACATTCACATTATCCTACCACAGACTTTTTCTGCATTTGCTAAGAACTTTTAGAGACAAAAGTCATCAGGGGATTATGATATTCACTATCAATCTGTATTCATATGATATTTTTCTAAAAACTGCTTCTGATTTCCACAGAGCTTTGATATAACTGTATTAGTTGAACTTAGTGTATTAATTGAAACTGAGTTTCTCTGTTTTCATCCTATCTGGTTATTTAATTATCTACAGATTATAAAATCATTTGTAACTGTCTTTGCTAATTAACATAATGACCAATATTTGTTAAATTTCTGTTTCTGCATTTATTGACCCTCATTCTGCAGATGTTTCGCAGGGAACTCGCAGAACTGATTTACAGGGTGTCACAAATGAACTCTGGATCAAAACTAATTTTTGATTCTTATTCCAGTGCTTTGTAAGCTACAAGCAAACATATATTCTGCTTTCCAAAATGGTGAAGATCTGTGAACTTGAAATGTATGTGCCTTAAACTTCAACTAGTATTCAGCCAGCTCTATCCAATAACAGACAAATGAAAAAACATGAAAAATTGACATCTTTGTGTGACAGCATGCATCTGTTCTTCAATGTGTTCAAGATGCAAGACTCACGCACCCAAAAGCAAAACCTTTCCTATATTTTTTCAAATCTTGGCACGGTGTTCTTCCTGGGGATTATTGGCTGAGTGGGATAAGAGGCCTTTGCTTCAAGTATCAACTCTTCCCACTTCTCCATCAATTCAATGAACCTGTCCTGCACCTCTTGTGTTATTACTAAGCAGGAACGATTCTTTTAAATGTTAATATAGGCAACTGCTCATTTACAATGTACTAAATTTATGACATGAAGCATACTCCAATTACTGTTTCTAATAACCTCACCATAAAAGTGATATTTCCCTAATAATTAATGGGAGAATAATTTCTATCATGAAAGATAAATTTTGGTGTGGTAACATAAAGTAATATGTCTCCCTTTCTCTTTTAACATAAAGATTCTGCAAGTATGAGAAAATGAAACAGATGTCCTCACCTTTCAGTTGCCATTCACCACAGACTTGTGATCTAGTGTAAAGCTGGAACAACACAGAAAGGAATCGACCTGAAGTATCCAGGTTCTTCTTTTCTCATTTGCTTGTGTCTGTTTTGTTTTGAAATTATTTCCATTATCCCAAAGAGCTCCTATAATGAAATCAATATGGATTGATGCTTGCAAGAAATCAAGTTCTTGTAAAAAAGTTTTATAGATAAGAAGAAAACTGATGTGTCTCAACATAAGCAGATTAAAGAATGCAAAGAAATGTTGCATTTCTATATGCAGTTCTGCTCGTACCTTTAGTACAAGGTACTGTGACCCAAGGGTTTGTGCATTCTCCGGTAAAACTCTGTCCATAGCAGCCACTCTGAAAACCAGGGAACAGAGTGTTCACTGCTGTTAAAAGCAATTAGGCAGTTCTTGGGAGCAGCCTGTGGTAAATATTTTCTTTTCCCACCAGTCCCTGGCTGTAAGGCTACCAGTAACAACACACTGTGTTGAAAACAGCCAGGCACAAGGGTATTTTAGCACAACATCCCAGCACTTTCCTTATTGTAGCAGTTGAAAGACTGATAGTATTTTCTGTTTGGTTACATTTACAGTGACTGAGGAGTGACAAGCAGCATTCTAAGGGTTGCACTTGATCTCAGCTTAAGTGTGTCCACTGCTCTTATTGTCTCAGCTGATGTCTGGCTCTGTGTGCACTGCAGTACACAACCCTGCTCAGTGCTCTGCTGGGGGCTGTGCAAGTTTATGCCATATTGATCTAGCAGCATATAACATGCTGTACTGGCTGGTTTTTCAACTACTTTTAAATGACTATAATTGTGTGGAGATACAGTTGTGACTATTACAGTCAGTTGGGTATTAATCAAAGTGGCAGCAAGCTGATCATGCTGGAATTTACTGATGACACTTAACTTATGGAAGAAAATGGAACTAATAGGCCTCGAGCAGTTAGTAGGGTTCTAACATGTTTTTTATGTTTAATATAAGACAGAAATTTCTAGTCTGCTTCCTGAGACTTGTGGAATCAGTCAGAACTCCTTAGGTTTGATTTTCCTGTATTTAAGACAGAGGTAGAGTGGTTTCATCTAATCATTGTGTTTATTTTTGTAGCAACCTTTCCATCATGGTTTCACACATGTTAAGGTGTATTTGTTGAATATTCTGAATTCACATCAAGAATTACTTCATGCCCACAGCTAGGTTTAGCCAACCCAGCATTTGCCAACACAAGCATCTGAAATCCTTTCAACAATGATACACTGCAGACACAGGCAGATGCAGCTGCTCTTTGGCTGCTGTAGATAAGGATGTTGGACAGGCATCGTCAGGTGGGGAGCAGCACATCATCCTGTGCTGTTTTCTGTCCTTAACAAAGAAAAGCCTTTTGTGGCAGATAATGCCAGGAAAGTCATGGGATGAAGCCCATATTTTTGTAACAGAGGGAAGCAGCCTGGAGCAGGCTGCTTATCTGATCCAGTTTTTTACTGTGTTCATGTCCTACAGTTCATTTGATCAGAGGACATGGCACTACCTGGTGCTTTAACTGTTTTTAAAGTACCTCACAGGAGATTTCTGAGCTGAAAGCTTATTGCCTCGTTTAATTTCAGTACCTGCTGTTCTCTTTGTGGATACACTGTCAAATCTTCGTCACACTTTTTTACATGGAGGCATGTTCTTCCAGGAATACATCTAGAGGCTGTATCAGCTCATCCCTGCTTGTCCCTAATTACACTGGATTTTAAGAGGCCTTAAAGGGTGTGTGTTAAATTATTTCCCAGATGTTTCAAAAATACAGAATTCAGCCACTGTTTTTAATGTGAGTTGAGAGGGCATGTTGCTGAGCAGTCCCCATCTGAAATCTCATATTTCCTCCTTTCAGACTTCCAAAATAAGAAAGTGCCTGCAGAGCAACCATCCAGCTTTCAAAACCATCACAGTTGATTTCTGGTCTTCATTTTGGAGACCTAATTAAGCTGCTTTATTTATGTGAATTTATAATTTATTAGAAGCTTTATCTACTGTGCTAGGTGCTACAGCAATAAAGTAAGATAATCCTGAGGCAAGATTCTAGCTCTATTGACACATTAACAAAAGGCTTGTTAGATAAATACAGGTATGAGATTCAGATACACATAAGTGCAAGACAAATGTTGTCACTGTAGAGAGACACTTGAGCTGAGCTGAGCTGAGCTGAGCTGAGCTGAGCTGATCAGCAGCCTTCTGCAATAAACTGCATAGCTGTACCTTAATTCTTCATCTCCTTTCCTGGATAGAATAGAAAGGCATTTGTTATTGTTAAGGATGTTTTCACTATATTCACTATTCATCACTATACTTTCCTCAAGGTCAGACAAGAAGAGCAGATCCATTCAAAGAGATGTCTCTTAGAGACATAGAGAATAGCAATGTTTCACATCATAAGGGAGCACCTCATTCTCAGCGTGTAAAGTTTTAGTCAAGATGTAATATGGCATTGAATCTATGCCTTGAGATAGTCAACGCAGTGTCTTTATCAACCAGTGAACCTCTTTTTGTTTCATTTTATTTTGTTTTCAGAAAAAAATTAAAAGAAAACTTCTCTAAGCTTTTATGCTGTGATCCTTTCAAAAGTTTAGGGCTGGGGGGATTTGGGTGGCAGGGGTTGTTTGGGGGTTTTTAAATTAAGTTATGCTGTGCGTTGCTTCAGATGAAATTCCTTGTTTTCCATGCTGGTAATGTTAGGCTAACCAGATTATAGATGCTGAAATCTTCAAACCCCCTTCAAATATGAAGATTCGACCAGTAATCCTTCCATCTTTTGTAATGCTACGTTCTTCAAGTTGCTTAACCATTAGTGTGCTCAGGAAGATCCTCACCAAGTTCTTATTTATTTTATCTGGGCTTCTTTAGCAGATTCCTTATCCTTCTTTGTCACAGATATGTCCTTTATTCAGCATATCCTAAGGGACAGAAATTTGTGCCTATTTTATTCCAAATGCAGAAGAGAAATAGCTATCAAGCACTTCCCGTCTCTCTGAGTCAGTATTTATGATTCATTGAGGGCAAAAATAATGTAGAAACGGAATGTGCTTGCCTGAAAGGAACACAGCCTACATTTGGGAAATCCAGTGATAATATTAGTTGTAAATGTCTATTATATAAGCTTTTAACATTTTTTTACTCTTGGCAACAGTCTGGCTGTCATAGTCTGAAGCACCCAACATTGTGTTTCTGTGCTTTTTCTTTTCCCTTTTCCTCAGCTGCATCACTTGTTTTTTGGTGTTCAGTGCTGGTTTGGTATTCAGTGCTGCCACAGCTCAGGGTTTGAGAATTGCCACTAGCCCACTAGTTTGCCTGGAATTCTCCAAAGCAGTGGAGTCTCCTCCTGAAAGGATAGTTGTAAGCTTGATAACTGACTGGAGAGTCCCTCACCACATTCTTCAGATATGTTGATGAGGTCCTACCACACCAGCAAAAGCCATCTCTGCATTATTAAAATCTGTCTCTAAGTTTTCAGAAAGAAAGTGGTATGGAGGACTCTACTCAGAATTCTTACACTAGAAATACTGAAAGTGAACACTTCCACTGTTTTCCCCTGTTATTATTTTCCCCATGCTCCAAAACAGCCATATCAGGCTGTTGTAAACCCTCATCAAAACTAAATTCTGCAGTCCTCTGATTCCATTTGACTCCAAAAGAATAAGCAGCATTATGGTATTTCTTTTACTAAATACCTAATGGAGCATTTGAGGAAAATACAGCAATGACAAATTGGTAAAGTACGCCTTAAGTGTCACATGACAGAAATAAAAGTGACACTTGGCCAATGCAGCCCTTTCACTCACCAAGAGATGTCAATCAAGATGTCTTGTTCCGTGACAAACTGTCCATCTAGTGGAAATACTTAAGAAGATTTGGATCACTCTTTTCCCTGTGTTAACAGCATCAATAATGAGCTCTTTATCCAAGGGTCAGCAGGTCACTGGCCCGTCAGCTTGGATTACTCATTGTTTCACTCCTGGGTCCCGCTCCCCTGACCAGGAGCACAGCATTCAGACTGGGTTTGTCCTGGAATCTGTTCTGGGTGGGAACAATTGAGTATCTCTCAAACAAAACCCATGAGTGGGTTGATGGTTAGATCAATCAAAGGCACTTCCACCAGGCATTGTGGCCAGGCCTATGCCTGTCTCTTTTGCCAGCCCAGGACTCCAGCAGGTACTCAATATCACGGACCTTTTCACATGCTGTAATATCATAGCCTGCTATATGCAGTCCACCCTCTCAGCACTCTGCTGGAAAGGTATAAAGATACTGCAAGGGTCTAATTTTCCTGTATATTTTAAAAGAAATTATGAACCTTTGAATGTTTTTAAAATTTAAAAAAGAAAACCACAAGAAAGCAAAGAAACAAACATCAAACAAGCAGTGAAGTGTCCAGGACAAAAGAGAGCATTGACATGGCCCAGAGGATAACTCAGACTTCTTTAACAGAAGGACTTTAGTGATTCCATAAATAAGGGACTTGAAGGATTGCAGAAGAACTTGAGAAATTTAAGAATTGTGCCAATCACAACCATAAATGACCACAAATTGCACCTTGGGAGGTGAAGTTTAAGAGAAGAAAGAGGGTAATGCACTGCTGAAACAGGTTGTACAGAGACTCTTCATTCTTGGATGTCTCAAACACTGAGATAGACAAAGCTACAGCCAATTTGACATGATCTGAGCAAGAAACTGGACTAGACTTCTCCCTGAGTCTTTCCCAGACAAGGTTTTTATGAGTCTGTGATATTCTGCTGCATTGGTGTTCTCATGATTCAAGCACAGAGCCTTAGACTGTGACCTCTGGGATGCTTTGGTATGTATTTATAGCCACAAAGTGTCTTTTAGACATCTATTTTCTGTAAAAAGGAATGTGGGTTTATGCTTCTCAGATATCAGAGAGCAGCAAGGACAAGCTGCTCTGCCAGGGCAGGAGAAGAGGGTGGCAACAAGGTGGGCAGGGTCTGTGACCTCCCCAAAAACAAGTCAGGAAGTTTAGCCGGGCAGGATCAGGATCAAGATCAGGTCCAGGGACAGTGATGAGGGTCAGCATTAGTCCAGTGAAAGCCCTGCTAACCCATTATAGTTAGGCTGGTCCAGGATTGAGATGGGAAGCCAAGTCAGTCTGCCAGGATCAGAGTCAGGGTCAGGACCAAGGAGGTATTTGGGCTGGACTCACAGAGCTGTAATGAAGAAGAGACATGGTCAAACCAAAGAACCCCAGGGAAAGCTTAGTGGGCAGAATATTTCTCCTAGCTTTCATCATGGTTGTTCTTAGTAGTGAGGGAGTTGACTTTGGAGTCAGTCAATTAGACTCCTTAACTTAGATTGGCTCCTGGGAGGGGAGGAATAGACTCAGAACTATGATGCCAGGGGAGGTCCTGCCCATAGATCAGTGATCCAGAGCCAAAAAGAGAGGAGAGGAGAGCATCTCTGGCCCATAGATCCGTAACCACATCTTGGTCACATGGTAAGAACAGTTCAGGTTAACAGGCTACGCCTTTCAGTGGGTGTTTTAGCAGATTTAATGTCTAAAATCCCTCAGACACATTCCACACTAGAAAAGTGGCAGATCCACCCTATTTAGCCAGATTCTGTCATCTGTGACTGTTTCATCTTTCTGACAGATCAGCTGGCTTTACTATCTCCTCTTTTCACAATAAATGTAGCAGTAAAAAGCAGTTATCTCTGATATTGAATGCGTTTTCTGAACTTTTGCTCTCATTTTCAATCTCAAGCAGTTTTTTGGGGTTGTGTCTAACCAAATTTTTTTTTGTGCAGATGGGAAGCCTTTCTTCTTGCTTTGAAACACACCAGGGTTTATTTTTTAAAAGATACATTATTCTTATTTAGTACAAACTTGAATTTATATACATGCTTGAAAAAAATTTATGAGGTTGCTTTAATGGGCTNCAGGGTATCCTGCCGCAATATCCTGCAGCTGGCATTCCCGATGTGCAGTCCCGTGGGTCTCCAGGAAGAGTGAGTACATACTAAAACAGGGAGTTGAAACTTAGTAGTAACTGTGGCACTGCCCTTTACTGAAAGACACTGCTGAGATCTAGAGGCAAGGCTGTGTCTTGTACCATGTGGTATTGAGCAATGCCTCGAAACTGGAAGTAGGGAATAAAACCCTCACCCTAGCTGCATCCACAACAAAGAGGTATCCACAACAAGAAGGAAACACAAAAGCAGTGATTACGTAAGGAACTGGTGCTGTTGCTTCTTTTAGAGCATTCACGCTTCCAATTAATACATGTTCAGTTGGCTGGTGATTGCTGGTTTTGTGTCTGTGGCCATGGATAATTGCACCACATGATGAACTCAAATATTCCCACAGAGTACAACTGTATTGATCCACAACCTAATTGTAGACATTATGAAAATACATTTTAAGGGGCATCAATGAGTAGCCTTGTTCTGAAGGAATTTTATTTGATTTGGAAGCATTAGAAGTGTTTAAAAATCATTCACTGTGCTCATCTTGTTGTTGAAATTTGTTCCCCTAAGGAATGATACACTGAGCCTTCATGCATAGCTGGAGATTATTCACTAGAACAGACAGCAGGGTGTAGGGGTACATAAGTCAAAGGATGATTGTTTTCTTGCAGAGTGGTTATTATTTTCCCAAACCATATTCCTCCTAGTAGAGGTATGGAACTTTCTGCCAGGGCCAATAATTCAAGTAGACAAAAACCTCACTGGGACATGGGATTGTAGGGACAGCTGATTTAGGAAAGATCACTGTTTGGTCAAGAAAACCTCATTTTGACTACACAAAGAATCAGACTATATGCAATACACTAGAATGAACAGACTATATTTCATCTTATAATTCTTGCTTTTTTATTTATCTGACCTTTATCCATTGCCCACCCACCACAAGCTCAACAGACTCAAACTGACATTCATCACTGTCCTCTCAGTGGAGCTTCAGCTTGACAAGATTAGTGTGAGACACCTTCTTCTCTTCTGTCAGGTGAGCAGGGATGATATAAGGCAGCAGAAACTTGTCAGATCCCATAGCTAGGTACAACTCAGATTTCAAAGCCAGAAAAATCGACTCCTGAATAGCTGTCATGCTTCAAGGCTGAGAAATTCTCGTCCCGGTTTAAAGGAGTAGAAATTATCTTGGCTCTGTCTCAAACCGTTGTTTTGTAGTGTCACTTCTCACTATTATAAGACTCAGAAGCATTTGCTTAAGAGAAACTGTGATTTAAGAATTAAAACACTGGCTTACAAAAAAAAAAAGTTATATGTTGAATCCTCAAAATGTGTAGCTTATTTACCATAATAATATATTGACCTTTCCTTACGCTTCCTTACACTTTTTTAATGATTCAGAAATCACATTACCCCTGTTAAAGAATTAGGACCTATATAATCTCCCTTCTCTAGGCTAGCATTGCTATTCTCAGTCTACAGAGAAAGAAATGTAAAGAAATCAAAACAATTTTAGTTCACTGTCATTTAGCAGATATGAGAGGTAGACAGGGATAAGATACAGACCTCCTGAATCCCAGAACTGGGGTGTCAGTATTTCAGGATTCTCCTTGTACTGTTATAAGTAGTAACAGCTGGCACTGAATTATCAGAAACTACACTGAGGACTCATGCCTTCCATCAGTCTATGGCAAGTTAGCAGGAATTTGGAATAACCAGTCACTTGCGGGTTCTCAGAGCACTTCATCTGTGAAGTGTTGTTCTCCCACTGAGCTTTAAAGTCAAAGAAAACGAGTTAAATTGATGAGTATATTCATGTCCTATATGTTAGGGTTTCTCTGCTGAGAGGTGTCAACTTTATACGCTCATGGCATATGTTCAGCCACCCCTCAGCACCCTGAATACAAACCAGTGTTTTAATTTTGTTCCTTGAAATGTGTCCCACCAATAGGTTCTCCAAGCATTTTCCAAGTGCTTGCACAGTAGCCGTTGTACATAACATGTTCTCATGCCCTGTGGTGACGTGCCTGTGTTAAATATCTTAATACCAGGAGCAGCAAGGAGAAAATGTTGGTTCTGGGGAACACTTCACAAACCTCAGACATGCCAGTGTACATTTGAAGACTGATTTTAATGAGCCTGCCCTTCATACCATCCCACCCTTTCCCAGAAATTCTGGCTCGCTCTGCCCCGCTCTGGAAGCCACAGGTTGGTGGCTCCAGAGGAAGCCGAGGGCAGCCCCAGCAGTTTCTGAGACCTGGCAGGAGTTCATGGAACCTTTGTAGTTCCAGCTGCAGTACCGAGGTGCCACAAACCAGTGGTCTCACTGAGGATTATTAATTAAAGGTGATGGAGAAAGTGCACTAGAAGTAAACGCGGAGAGAAGAATTGCGCATCATTTAGAGTTGACAAAGGACTGTAGTCCATGCTTGTTCCAAACAGTAAAACACTAGGAGTACAAGTGGATAAGAAAAATAAGGTTAGATTTTGCAGATCAAATAAAAATAAGTAGTGAAAATCTTATCATGCAAATGAATAATTGAGTCCTCTGTGTAATGAGTACAGGCTAAATATGAAATATAATAATGATAGGACTCCAAATCCAAACTAATACTTTGCCCCATTTTTCAGTAAGAAATATGACACTGATGGGATGAACGCAGAGGGCAAATGGCTAATGGACATGAATGCACAGAGACAGAGATGACCCCATCTGGGTATAAGAATGCTTAATATTGTCCTCTGAGAAACAACGTGATTTACACACTGAAATGTGAAAAAAAAAATTGTGAATTTTTAATGGAGTATGGAGGGGCATCATCTGACTAGAAAACTAAAAACACACTACCCGTATATACAATAGGGAGAGGCAAATAATCCAGAACTAAGAATTTAATCTGAATTAGATGTGAGATTAGCTCAGATATTGAAGTGGAGAATATTTTAAAGCAGGAAATTAAGTAGAAACCAGGGTAAAATATAAAATGGATTTAGTAGAGATAGTTTGATTAGATGATTGTTTTACCTTTTGATAGCAAGGATGACTAAATCTGTGTAAAATACAAGACAAAAATACATGAAAAAAACCACTAAATCCAAAACTACACCTCATCTAGCTGCATTGTAGTTAGCTACTAACATTTGACAGAAATATGAGTTCAGAATCAGTAAAAGGAAAGAAACAATAATTAGTCTGGAAAGAACTGCCACTAGTGGAAATCGTTAAACATTTGGGATTGATTTTCTAACATCTTCATTAATGACCCTGATAAGAAGTTGGCATGTACTAATGAAGTTTGGTGATGACACAAAGCTCAACAGAGAGGGAGAATGTAATATTGTACAGGAAAAACTAAATGACCTTGAGAGTAGAGTATTAGAAATGGGATGAAATTTAATTGCATAATGTGCAAAGTCATATACTCAACGAGCTTATAACATGAACTTCTGCAAATTGGGAGTTTCATAGGAAAATGACAGAGAAGGAAGCAGACCCTGGGGCACTTGTTGATTACAGGAGGATTATGAGCCACCAGTATAGTGTGGTCATGAAAAAAGCAAGAGCCACAGCTGGAAAATTTCCCAGTATAGCCAGGGATGCATACCGTGTGAGGCATTAATAAAAAACCATGTGAAATATCACCTATTTTCTTTATTTGAAAAGTTTCAAATGGGAAATGGAGGCCAAATCAGCTGCTGGGATTTTCTTAGAGCTGGAGAGAGGAATTTTCAATTTATTTCTCTGTGAGTGCAAAGAGAATCTAGGTACATGTCCCTTTCATACTCACGAGTCTGGACTGGTTCCCTGCACAGTGCTGTGCCCTGCCTGATGGATTCCTAGGCCCCAGGTAGTAGAAGCCCATGGTGCCACAGACATGTGTCCCCTCTGAAACAGTTTTCTTGGCCTAAAAAAGTAAAATTAGCTGGAAACTTCACTGCTCTCTATAAAGAAACACTGGCATTTGTAACTGTCCTGTCCCCTAGAAAAGCAACGTTAAGGAAAAAAAGACCCCAACAAACAGGGAGAAAATCAAATAAACATAGGTTGGCAAGAAAGTGAGCTTTGTAACCAACATAAAGGAGATATAGCTGGGAACTTAAGGAGGAAAACAACATTGCTTTAAAACTAAGCTCAAATTCCTTAGAATCCTCTATTCATATTATTTTCCAAAATGGTCCCAGAAAGTGTTTTTAGTCTCTGATTTATTCTGTAAAATAAATCACCAACTTACCAGTTTAAATCTACTACTTTTTAGGGAGTGCACTAATTTTCAAGAAGTTATTTCATCACTACTTTATGTGAAAAAATACATATTTAATTCAAGCTTTGTGTGAGCGATTTTTTAAAGAAAACTTGTCACAGAACTTTTGTCATAGAAAACTAACTAAAATTACTGGAGCTGTCTTGTAGTTTCTACACCCTTTACCATGATCTGTAAAGGATTTTCCCTCTGTGCTCTTCAGTGGTGAAGCCACAGCTCGAGTACTATGTCCAATTCTGAGCTCTTCATTACAAGAAATGCATTGAGACATGGGAGCAGGTCCAGAGAAGGGCAGCAGAGCTGATGAAGGGTCTGGAGCACAAGTCTGATGAGGAGCAGCTGAAGGAGCTGGGACTGTTTATCCTGGACAAAAGGAGGCTCATGGGAGACCATATCACTCTCTACAGCTCCCTGAAAGGAGATTGTAGCCAGGTGGGGGTTGGTGTCTTCTCCCAGGGATCTAGTGACAGGATGACAGGACATAGTCTCAAGCAGGGAGGTTCACATTGGGCATCAGGAAGAATTTCTTCACAGAAAAGGTGATTAGACATTGGAATGGGCTGCCCAGGGCAGTGGCAGAGTCACCGTCCCTGGAGGTGTTTAAGGAAAGACTGGGTGTGTCACTCTGTGCCATGGTCTAGTTGAAGTGGTGGTGTTTGGTCACAGGCTGGACTCAATGATCTCAGAGGTCTTCTCCAACCTGATTGTTTCTGTGAATCTCTGATCTGCCACTGAACATTTGCCTATAGGAAGAAAAGTCAGCAAACTGAACAGGGCAATCAGACATAGGCTGTTAATACCCAGTGCATGGAAATATTTTGTCTCCAAAGAGTCTTTTCACACTAAAGATGATGAAAAAGAGATAAAGTAATTTTTCCACTAACTACTGTCAAATATTGATGCTTTCATCACTAGGACATCAATTATACTGACAAATGTTCTTCATGAGGTCTCTCTTGGGCTCCTATTTTTTACCAGATGCCTCCCTCTCAGAGGCTTAGAGTGATTTCTTTAGAGATCTAAAGCACCTGTCTACCTTCTGATTTTGCTAGAGACAAGGTACTGCTGTCAATGTATAAATCTGCTAGCAAAACATCTTGAGTACCCCTTTGGACATTTAATTTCTTTTTTTCCTTTTCATGTTTTCCAGATCTCATAAGCTTCTGTGATTAAGGGGATTAGTTTGGAATTCAAGGAGGGATTTCTTTTTAAATATATTTTGAGTACTACATGCCTTGCCATTTTTTCCTCAGGTTTTACACTTGTCTATAGCTTTTCAGAGGTGCTGAAAAGCACATGGTTTTCAGCAAAATCTAAGACAAGTAGATACTTGCCACCTCTTCACATTTTACTGTAGTTCTGCAGGAAAAAATACATGTGAGAGGAGAGAGACTGCAGCTGTGTCTCTCACAAATACCCATGTTGAGCCACTCCATCATATGGTTATTCACCCACCACCTGGTTATTCACCCATGTAGGGTATTTGACACCTCCTGAAGGGTGCTGCAGGTCTGTGGCACTTAACATTCAACAGCAGGACTTGGACAGCCTCTGAGTTCTGCTACTGATGTCCAGTACATGGAGAAAGCCAATTCAATTTAATGATGGTTTCTCAGCTTTTGTCCAGGGCAGGCACCACATCCTAGGAAGAGTGACAGACCAATAATTTAACCTTAGCATTAGTGTGGAGCAAATTGCTGCATGCTTTCATGGGATTGATTGTAAGCCCTGTATCGAGGAGAGCCAGACACAGTCCCCTCTGGAAAATCACAGCCTGCAGTTAAATCTTGACCTTTTACTAAAGGAGAAGCAAGGCTAACTGTGCCCAGCTAGTTAGGCAATAACTGAGCTTGAACACCTGATTAAAGAGTTTCTGGGATTTTATGCCTCTCCAGAGATGATCTGGCAGCCGTGATAGACTCAAACAATGCCTGACATTGAGGGCTTCCTGCCAGAACCAGGTCTTTCCAGCACATTTGCAAACAGTTACTGAAACCTCTTTTCATGGGTACAGATAGGAAAAAATAGGTATTTTCAGCAGTGTATATGAGAGATGGAAGAGTAACAAGGGAGCACATTTTCTCTCTCTTCTACATGCATACATGCACATACACCGACAGGCATGTCCCACAGCCATTAAAATCTCAGCCAAAGGGAGGAGATTTCTCAAGATATTTGAAGTGAATCCAATCCTTGGCACTTCTCCAGCCAGCTCTCCTGCAGGTCCTTGCTGCCTGAGAACAAGCTGATGAATAGTTCTCCATACCCTGAAGCTAGGGGCACTTAAGAGAAGGGGTTGTTCCTTTTGTTCTACAGCTGCAGAGAGGGTACCACAGCGGAAAAGGAAATGAGAATTTTCCAATGGTCTCACCGTTCCCTTTCCGACTGCTTTTCTCATTCTTCTTCTGTCCCTCCTCCCCCTGTCTTCAATGTACTTGCCCATTAATGATTTTTAAAAACCCAGCACACTAGCTGGTACACACAGAAGTGCAAAGCTGCTGCTGAACAGACTCCGTTTGCCTCAGGATCAGTTGCTGCATCTGCTTGTGAGGCTGCCAGTCAGGACTGCAGATGATTTAAGAGGCTTTCTTATTGGCAATTTAGTTAAACCTGCTGTGCACAGCTAGGTCTTGGGAGAAGGAAGATGAATGCACATTTTAATGACTGAATCAGCATATATTGGAAACCAGCATGGCAGGAGCTTCACCTCCCTCGAGGCTCACCAGCTATGACAAGCAAAAAACCTCCCTCTTGTTAAAAAGCACATGATTGCTGTATACATCACTGTTGGATATATATTCTATATTCTATATATTCTGTGGATTGTGCCAGGGCTCCTCAATGACATTAAGACATACCCAGTGTTTGCAAGATGATATTGGTGCTGTTTATACCCTGATTCCAGTGCTGAATCCCAGGAAGAATGAAACAGTTCTGTGGAGTGGCTTCAGCAGATTGGTACATCCTTTATGCTCCTGGATGAAGTAGTAATGTAAAACATCAGATTGCTGATAGGTGTACAGTTTTTTTATATACAGAGACACACCTCCACCACAGTCAGTGCAATGGTGTTGATTTATATCTGCTGAGGATTGCAGCCATAATTCTTGTCTCTAGTTTTGTACATGTATATGAATACACTCACATACTTCAGTTTTCAACAGACTTCAGCTATCCAGTGCAGAATTGTGTCCTCCATCTGTTAATGTCTCCAAAAAAAATTTATGATGTTACTCAGTCACAAATGTGAAATTATTCTATATCCTCAGTGACATTGAGATAACAGAATTTATATTGCACATATGCTTGTTTACACATGCAAGAACTCACAGTCATTATTACTGTTGCTGATTTACGTTATTGCCATTTAAAGCTGCATGCATTTATGTACACCATTCATTTAAAAGTATTTCAGAAATAAATCATCACATAACAGACTAAGCAATAAGATCAGTATCCTATTATTTGCCTCATCTCTAACTATTCCAATCCAACTATCAGCCTTCAAATCATCTTTTATCACTTCACATGTTCCATTCTCATACTTTGAGCTCAACTGTTAAAGATATTTTGGGCAAATGCATAGGAGCAAGTTGAAATTATTATACAGAGAGGGAAATATACAACAGACTTTGGGAAGCTAAGGAACCCTGAAGTTAACTCACTGGAGAAATGACATTAAACAGCTTACGTATTTCAAGCTTTTAACAAATCATATCTGAGATCAGTATGCTACAAATCAGACTGAAGTGTTGCTTATGTGCAAACTGACCCCAGCGCAGCAAGGAAGCAGTTATCAGCCAGGCTTTTACCAAGATGATTTTTCTAATCAGTTCTTTAAGAGTCATCCCAAACCTTGAGGAACTCATCTACTTTTTGGACTACTTGCCTCCTTGTATGCTTTTTTTGCCCTGCCATCCTACCTTAGGTTGCATTACCCCTGCATCAGGAAGAACATTATTTCTGATATTCATCTTCTCATGTAGTATGGCAAAGTTTTGCTGTGCTATTCTTTAAAGGTCATATCATTTAGGTAGTAGCTATGCAAAACCCGACATCTCATAATTTATTTCTCTCTGCAAAATGACATTTAGTTGTTTAGCATGACACTGCCTTATTGTTTAGACAGAGTAGCACTGACTTTGTAACTGAACTCAATTGAAGCAGGTCCCCAGGTGATTTAAATCACAGTTATCTCACTAAAGTCAGCACACTCAGCGCTGCCAAGTTAAAAAGACTAAAGACGTGAGGCCAAATCTGCGCCTTGCTTTAACAGCACATCTGGGCCTAAAGTCAACGTTTGCAACATCCAAATGTCAGAGAGATATTTGTAGTTTTTTGAATGCTGATTAATCTTTAGAACCAAGTTACTCAGCCTAGGTCTACTCTGTGCATCTCACAATCCCAAAATAAGCCATCTGTGGAGTTTAGACTGGTTCAGATAGGCAAGAGCTGAGGGGGGGGGGGGAATTCTGGATCACAGTTCTGAGAGCTTGACTTTACCTGAATTCTGCTGCTGGCCTCCAGCTCTGTGTTGGATCTCATCACCAGCTCCTGTAATTCCCATGGAGTTGTGAACATTTCAGCTTTACCCCTCTACATGCTCGAGGCCAAAGCTTTGCTCATGTCCCACTTACATGCTTTTCTGAGAGTGGCAGAAGTGGTGATTGCATGTGAACTCAGCAAAAGAGTGAATTCTCTACATCAAGACTAAAAATGGCAAAACTGGACCCTTCTCATTAAATAAATCATATGAACAATCAATTTGCATATGTTTTGCATTCTTGGATATAAATTTTTAAATATTCTAAAGGTTCAGGAAACCTGGGAGGATTTAAAACATGAATCCCTCTGAACTGTGATCTAAGAGCTACTTGTCCCTTAAGAATAATGATTTACTGGGTTTAAGCAGTTTTAGCATTATTATTTTTTAACCTACTGGGGCTTTCAACGCAGTTACTTCCAAAGGAAATAAAACCAGATGGTAATTGTAGATTAGAGAAAAAGAATGAACCCACAATAAATTATTAAAATTGACTGTTAATTTTAGAAACTTACAGCAAATTGTTCACAAAAGAAAATTTAAAGCCACAAGAACATCCAATACTGTATTATTTCTCAAATTCCCTGTTCACAAGAGGTAACAAACATTTTCAGTATTGGAGAAATCACACAGAGAAAGTAAATGACACCTGGTATATACTGAATTACATCAAGGATCTATTCCCCTTCTTATATCAGAAAATCACAGAATGAGCAAGGTTGGAAGAGACCACCAGTGGGGTTAATTGGTCCCATGTCCCTGCTCAAGGAATACACATGCACATACACTAACTCTGTAAAATGCTGAAGATCAATATGTGTCTGTGGTACAAAGATACATGTCTCCATTTCAGTCTTAAGGCAGAGTGAGATGAGATTTCCACCTATTTGGAATTTTTTTTAAGGTTAAAAAATTAATTCCTTATGGTGATGAATTAAAATATTTCAACGGTTTTGGGTTTTGTATGAAAGAGAGAGTAGTATCAGTAATATAGGAGATGCAGAAATGTTCAGACTGGTCCTTAGTTTCATGGCACATCTTGGGAGTCAAAAATACTGCAAGAGAATGTGTGTCTAGTTCAACTGAGTGAAGACAAAATATTTTGCTGCAAAGAGAGTAGAAACTATTTATTGTGCCTAGACTATGGAGCAATCAGCTACTCTGACCTTCCATGGCTTCCTCGATAGTTAAGGTACTTGGATCCTTTCAACTGCTGGGGAAAAGATACATTTTCTTTCCAAGTTTGTTATGTCCCTGTTTGTTTTTTTTTTTTTTAACAGAGCATCAATATGTGTGGCAGTAGGGAAGGTCAATTTAGAATAAATTTAATATCAAAGTTCTGATTTACTTTCAGAAAAGGCTGCATAAAATATCCCCCCCTTCAAAACTGATCTATTCCCTCCATGTCTGCAGTCAGTTCTGATGACTTCAGTGACAAATTTTGATTTTACCAGCACATTTTTCTCCCCTTATCTGTGTATATTCAACACCATAAACAAGAAAGGGTTGCATCTCCAGTCTGTGCATACCAGCAAGGGAGTTCCTAATATCCCAGACATAACTTTATGAAACTCTGTTTTATACCTTCAACACTGTTTTCTTCTGAGATTATAACATCAGGTGAAGTGTAATGACTGGGACAATGCAAAGAATGATATGACCTGGAGCAGGGTCTCAAAGTACAGAGTACATTTTGTACAAAGAAAGTGATGAAGAAGTGATAAAGTGTTGATGAGAAAGAAACCTAAGAATATTTGCACTGGGATCAATATAAGGCCCTGCTGTAATATGTTTAGAGTTCTGCTTCTATCATAGTATTGTGGTACATGTCAATCACCCAGGGGCTCAGCAGGCACTGGTCACTTAACAGCAACAGTAAGAGAGGAAAAAAACACATCAATTAGACTGAATAAAAATATTAAATCACCAAATATTAAGCATGCATCCAATTTGGCAACTCATTTGACTGCCTAAGGCAGTTGGTTTATAGAGTCATGTTCATTCCACTTAATATTATAAACAATTCCCAGGGAAGTACTGCATAGTTACAGTAGCTAGTACATTAATCTTTATCATATGTGCAAGAGTGGAAGCTTGGAACAAGATTATGAAAACAGAGTGCTTATTCTTTTATCTCCAAACTGATCTCTATGCAGAAAATAATAATCTAATGAGACTACTTACTAACCGAGTATTAACCTCCCTGGGGCTAGAAATGCTTTTCCATCAAGTGCTGGGACAAATGCTCTTGTGAGGGTTTTGAGCTCTCAGCCTTTGAGCTTCTGCTTCTTCTCTTCCAGTCAATGTGGTTGGGTCACAGGATGCAAAAACCTCATATTCCAGTTTTATGCATGCTGTGGGTTACATTAACAGTTCTACATGGAAATCATTCTAAAAGCCCAAGTCACCTTCCCCACAGATTCCTTTTGTCTTTGCTCATTAATATTGGGGTGTTTCCTCTAAAAAGCAAGTGACTCTGGTACACTCTCAGAAAAAGACCAAAACCACTGGATCTTCCCCTTTCAAGGGAAAACAAAGCAGAAAGGAATCCAGTTGTGTCCACATTCTCAAAGTCTGTATGTAAGAATATAAGAGAAGCCTGTACTGTGTCAGATCAAAGGTCCATCCAGCCCAGTGTCTACCTCCAGCAGTGATCAGCACTGGATGGCTAAGGTAAAGAGTAAGAGCAGGTCATAGATACAATCATCCTATCCCAGTATTACTGCAGCCTTCAGCAATCTGTGGAACAGGGTCTTCTTGAGCCACAGGTTATGACTTCAAATTTAAAGGGTCTTAATGGATTTTTCTTCCACAGATATGTCCTACAATTTTATGAAGTGTGAATTTCTGTGGAAATGAGTTCCATAAATTTACTAAATGTTTTGTGAAGACATATGTCCTTTTTTTTGAGTCAAAGCTAGACTTTAGTGGGTTTCATTTCTCCTACTCCTAAAACCAGAAATGATACGGAGATATTGTCCAGGTTTATCTTCCTCATGCTACTCTTTATTATGAACTATTATGAATGATGAAAAAACCCCATACCACTATTTTACGTACACTTACTCCTCTTTTTTTCCATGCTGAAGAATCCTACTCTATTTAGCCATTTCCTATGCAGAATTTGTTCCTTATCTTTATCACTTACCACCTAGTTCTTCACTGTACAAGATGCTTCAGTAACTGACTCAGGAAACATGTTCAAAGCAAAGAGACCAAGAAAATCAGCTGACTTTGATCCACCAATTCCAGGAATTATGCTCCACAATGCACATGGATAACAAAAGAAGAAATGCACTTTGCTGGTACATTTAATTTGATTTACTGTATTGATAGGAGCAGATGGGTGTGAATTCGGTCATTACATCACCCAAAGTCTTCCAAGTACATTTAATATAGGTCTTATGCAGCTTGTACAGAAAATGATATTCAGAACCTAATTTAATGACAGAAGTTCCCTTCTCCTTTCCACCCCACCAGCTAAAGCTTACATATACCTCTACTGAAAGATAGTTTGTGAAGTAGGTAGATGACCTAATCAAAACACATTATGGAAGGACATTCTAGAAATGTGTAAGTGTTCTGAGAGACACCGTGAGAATTCAAGGAGGACGAATTCATCCAGAAGACACAGGGAAATTCCTGAACCTGAAATACTTGGAAGACAGGCTGAGAGAGTACGAGGGTGAAACTTGTCCTGTATTTTACATTTGTCACTAAACGTTTGCTGTGGGTGCTGTTGAGGACAGTCCCTGCAGCCTGACCCAGACAAACTTCTCTTCTAAGCCCAGGCTGCCATGTTCATGAAGGCAGCCCATCGGCAACCCACGGCCCGCTGAGATCACCCTTTCCATGGCTGCTGTAAACGCCGCAGGAGGCTGTGCTCTGCCCGACTTTCGCTGGGAACGAGGCGAGGCGAGGAAATAGGCGGTGAAGCCAATGCCGCTGGGTGGAAGCCCGCCGAGCTAAGCCCTCCCGGCCGCCTGCAGCCCCTTCCCACCCCTCCCGCGGCGGCGCGGAGCTCCCAGCCCGCACCCCGCATCCCGCACCCCGCATCCCGGGGGGCCGGGAGCGCCGGGAGGCAGCCGGGCGGGCGGCAGGAGGGCTTAGGACCCAGGGGGACGGCAGTGGAAGGACCCAGGCTTTGGCGCACACGCCTCCTACCAAAAAAAA
>VYXF01001053.1:313071-390202 GCA_013397295.1 Polioptila caerulea
CTCCTGTCCCCTGCCCCCTTCCAGCCAAACTCTGCCTGCTGCCTGCCCTACCCCTTCCCTCCCAGCCTGCCGCCTCTTTCCCACTGCCCATCCGGCCTGCTGCCTGTCCAGACTCCTGCCTGCCCAGTTCCCTGCCTCCTGCCAGCTCTGGCTGCTGACTCCTGCCAGTCCAGTTCCCTGCCTGCCCTACCTCCTGCCTCCCAACATACCTCTCCTGTCGGCCAACCTACGTCTCCTGCATCTCCTTCTCTGCTGCTTGCCTGCTTTTTGCCCTGACTGCCTCTTTCCCCTCCTCACTGCCTTCCCTGTCTCTATGTTCTCTGCCTCCACTGATTGCTTCATGCCTGCCCTGACTCCCTGCTCTCTCCCTCCTTTGCCTCTTACTTGGCTTTTTCCCTTCATCTCCTTATCCTGCTCCATGACTCTCTTCTTTGCCCTGCTGCATCTACTTTCCTTACCTCCCCTCCCTCCTCTGCTTCACCTTCTCTCTTGCCTCTCCTTGCCCTGCTTACTGCTTCCTGCCTCCTATATATCCTGCCTCTTCTTCCTCCAGTTGTCCTTGTCCTGCTTCTCTGATTCTATTCTCTCTTCCTTCATGCATTCTTCCTTCTCTGTCTTCTCTCCTCCCTGCCCTGTTCCCTTGCCTTCTTTCCTCCCAGCCCCTGTTTCCCCACATTCCTCACTTTCCTGCCCTTTCTTCCCCTCCTGTCTTCCTTCTCCATCACCAGCCTCAGTCCTTTCTGAAAGGGGGCATGAGAATGTAAAAATCAGCTCAGCAGCCCAGGAGCTGGGCAGGGAAGAGAAAGAGCATTAGCTGGAAGGGAAAGCCCAGCTCCAATTTGAGACCAGGGAGAGATGAGAGGCATGTAGAGGAAAGTGTTAAAACTGGGAGTTAAGTCAATGAAGTAAGGGCTACAGCCAAGAGTTGACATACAGGAGCTTGTCAAACAGCAGCAGATACTTGTTCACTCCTCAGCAAATTGATGCCTGTTTTGACCAGTTGTACTCATTCCAAAGTGGGATGAGGGATTAAAGGAAGGGGGAATTGTGCCAGGTCAGTCAATTGTGCTGCTTTTCTAGTGGTAAACAGTGATGGGTGCAGGGAAGCAGTGAGATGAATCACGTCTAGCGTGTGAGTCTTTTGCTGCAGGAAGTCAAGAATTAAGTTTTGGTCCCTGCAAGAAGTGAGGGCGTTCATACAGAAAATAAATGCAAACAAATAACAGCTGGAGAAACCTCATGTGTGCCACTGGCCTGACTTTAGTTCTGTTTGCAATGGTTTAATCCTGAGAGGGTGAGGAAAGTCATAGGAGAAAGGGAGCTTCCCCTTTTCCAAATGCTGATTCCTCAATTTTAACAAGCTCTGTGAATAATCAAGTTAAGGAGCAGATGGCTACTCCTTGTCCATCACTAAATAGTGACAGGATCATATTTGGAAGAAAATATTAAATTACAGAAAGTCTGCTTTCATGTGCCTTCTGAGTAATCAGATGATAACATGGATTATCTCCAGTACTAAAAGTTAATACAATGCCAACATGAGATGTTATGTAACAGTATTATGCCATGCACTGCATAGCGAAGGTACTGGTTTATTTTTTCCTATAATGATAAGTCAGATAACCTTGTAGAGCTTTTCCTCATTTGCTGTCTGTATCCCAGCTTGAAGTTCACAGGGGCAGCTTGTGCTGTCGTGTATCTTTTATAAAATGCTGATGATTATTTTAAGAATTCTTTAGACTCAACTATCTCTAAAAACTATTGAGTGTTTTCTAAAAATTAGACTTTTGCAAGGCAAACAAAAAACAATGAAAGATACTACAACCTTTTCAAAAAACCTTCTTAATTTTTTATATCATAATTTATAACTTAAAATCTGTTGCAGAGATGGGATACTCTGAGTAGCACTGAGTGCTACTGAGTAGTAGTGTAAGCAATGCAATCGAGCTCAGCAGTGGAGGAACTGCAGAATCCGTGCCATAGCACTGGGTCATAATTCTTTAAATTCTACGTGCCTTGAACAGAGACGTCATTTCACTGAAATGAAACAGCAGCCTCCTCATTTTTCAAAAAAAGACCATGTCAGTTGAAATAGTAATGATCAGCCTCATAAAAGGATGGAGATTTCCTTCAAAAAGACTGTAAACTCATCTAGTTGTTAACTTAAGCATGCAATTATTGAAGCAATTGTGCTATTGCTTGGCAAGTGAGTTTTATTTTCTCTCACAGCCTTGTACTGTAGTGTCTCTCTGGCATAGACACAAACAAGATGTGACAATTGGGTACTACTAGTTAAGCAAAACAAAACAAGAAAAAAAAGGAAGCAACATTGGTCTCTTGTAGAGTGGAAAAACTGAGCAGAAGTTCACAGAGTTTTCATCAGATGAGTTGTAATTGCTTGCCCTCTTGATCTAATGCTACTCCATTGATTTAATTTGAGATTTTCCAAACACTTTAGTGGGATTTTGGCTTGCTTAGTTTTGAGGGGTTTTTTTTTTTCCCTTCAGTAACATTTATAGAAATAAACTCCTTAAGTCTGATATGTTCCTCCACTGAG
Source organism: Polioptila caerulea (assembly GCA_013397295.1). Lineage (NCBI taxonomy): Eukaryota > Metazoa > Chordata > Aves > Passeriformes > Certhiidae > Polioptila > Polioptila caerulea. The sequence goes on from VYXF01001053.1 coordinate 315,629, forward strand.
AAAACAAACCCACACTGTATTATAAAGTTATATTAAGCTTTATTTCTACAAGTTTTGTGTTTGTGCTCAGACTTCAGCAGGAAGGAGAGAAAAAAATCTCAGGAGCATAAATTCCTGGGTGCAGAAATCTTCCTCTTTCCCCTCCCCTCCCCTCCCCTNCAAAGGAAAGCCACAGACGCTTTCCTCTGGCATAACACATAAAGCAGAAAGAAGTCAACACTAATATATCACCATTGCATTTCATACTTTCTGAAAGAACATAATTTTTCAAAACATGGAGTAAAATAACTGAAAAATTAGATAAACTTCATGATATTAAACATGCAGTACTGAATATCTTGTTAATATGTTTTGTTCCTTCTTCTATATATCTTTGTGCAGATGTTGTAGCCCAACTTTTACAGCATTTAGGCATTTTCAGACACTGATGTTATGATTGTGTGCTACCAGATTTCTGCATATAGCTTCATGATCAGGCCTGGGGGTCAAAATTCATGTTTTGCCTGCTCTTAATTTCTGCTGCAAGATGTTTCTATATTATTGGAAGAACTGACCTCTGTCCCATAGTGGCCAGGGTGCTTTTGCTTGGTGATGCTCGCACTATGACTGACATGAAAATTCCTCATAAATTGCTCTTTCTTTGGCATGCCACAGCTCAGGCCACATGTTCCCATAGGGGGTTGCAGATTATCTGTGATTGGTGAATACTTACAGTTTTAAAACTATTATTTGAAGAAAAATGGAACCAAACTCTTGAGATTAAGGCTGTTTTGTTTCACTTTTTTATTTCTGTGTTGTATAAGTTCCCCTCCTTGGCATGTGGTCCAGTTCCTTAATATTCAGGTAGTTAATAAGTTTTGCACATTTTAGGTGGAAAGATAATGGGGCAGTTTTTTTAATTTTATGTTTGCTAGACAACCTTGTCTGTCTCTCCTCCTGCTTGGCAGCTTGTAGGAATAGCAGGACAACTTCAGGTCAGTGCTGCAGGCATGCCTGCCCTACATACTGTGCAGAGAGCAGTGAAGATCAGTTGAGTTTCTGCTGTGTTTTGTGCTGTGCTATGTCTAAATTACCACCACTGGACATTTAGATGTAGCCTGAGGGCAATCTGTAACTAACTCAAATGAACAAGAAGATTGTAGAATGAGTAGGAATGCATGATGTGTTGTTCTTACTGAACTGAAGGAAATGTTAGTTTGTGTACCTGAGCTGAGAGATTCTACCCTGGGAAAATGTGAGAATCCGTCAAATTCCCCACACAGCTGTTACAGTCACAAACATTCCCTATTTCCATAATGACAAGAAGCAACAAATCCCTGGTGAAGGTTTACTGGAGCACCACTACTTGGAGCAGAAAGCCTTGCAATATTTAACTCATTTATATTCACTGGGAGAATCTAGTCCCTTAGGAAAGACTACAGAGAAGAAGTGGTGAGGCCACAGTTGGAGTATCGTGTCCTCTTCTGGGCTCCTCAGTACAAAGGAGACATGAACATGTAAGAGAAAGTCTGACCAAGAGTCAAGGGGATGATGAGGAAAGATTCCCTGGATGTTAACATGTGGGCTTATGGCTCAGGAGAGATATGATCTGTTCCCAGCTCTGTGGGTTGTGTCTTCTGGGATCTCAGGCAAATCACTCAGGGCTCTGCTCCTCCCCACAATCTGTGGAGGATGCCAGGGTCTTGCAGCCAAGGACAAAGGAGAGTCAGTTTTGCTCATTGCTCTTTTGAAATTGGTTTATGGAGCTGGGGTAGGTTCCTGTCTAGGTCTGACTACTCCACTTCCAGTGCAGGTTTCTACTGAGGTACCACACGGCCACAAGGGGCCATGGGAACCATTCCTGCAGGTACAGGTATGGATTCATCCTCTGCTGTCCTTATAGAGCAACCCCTGCTAAGCAGAACATAGCCCTAAGAGATTTTCCAGAATTAACATCAAAATATTTTTCAAAAAGGAATTTAATGAGATGACGCCCACACTCTGAGATAAAATAATTCTATATTACCATTTTTCCTCCCTCCCTGCCCACTCCCTTCCTCTCTGGCATGAATTCAGCACCTAATATCTGTATAAATGCTAGGAGTTAGGAATTATATAATGAGCCAAACCTTAGCAGTGATGCCTCTTAGTACCAGGTGATGATGAAATGTTAGTGCCTTTTCAGTCTGAAAATGTGGTAATGAAATTTCACATGGCAGTTAGCTTTAGACTGGGTGGAAAACACTTGGTAGATTGAGAGACAGCTAAAATTTTTCTGGATCTGAATTGGATGGGGAAGGGCCAAATGGGCATGAGGTGCTTAAAGAAGCAAGTGGTGTTTCAGGGATTGGTAGGTGGGCAAGAACAAAATGATCCAATTGCCATCATCACTGAAGGCAGGTTTAGGCCAATTTTTCCGGGCATGTTGTGCAAATAGGGATTGAATGCTGACCCAGAAACAGTCACTGAAGAGAGAGCAGTAAGGCATATTAAAATCTTTGAATGAAAAGTGCTTTGCATACTTTGGAAAAGTATTATTTTCATTTTAATTTTTATACTAAATACTACTATACATTTTATTATTAACTTTTTTTTTTTTTTGTGGATTATGCAAAAATATAACCTGCTTGTCTGAAAATTGTATCCCACTTTCAGTATGTTACCCATGCTGAACACTCACTGTCCCTTGTTATTCCCTTGATGGGACTGAAAATGAATTAGCCAAAATTGTATATGACACCACAATTTTGGTGGAAATTTCCCTCCTTTTTTTGATTTTAGTATGCTGTGTTTCAAATCTCTGTAATTTTTTTTCATTTAAGGCTGAATTTTGGTCCTTTGGAGGGATGATTTATTATAAGTGGCTATGAAAAGACATTAGAAAAGACATTAGAAGAGCAAATAGTCCCTTGGGAACAAAGAGTCACAAGATAGAAAAACAGATGTTGAGACTATAACACACTCTAGTGTGCCAATACACAGCAACAATATTCAAAATAGGAAAAGAAGGCCAGTATCTTCATTTGGAAGAAAAAACAACCCTGCACCAAATTGAACAAAGATGTAAACATCTCAAAAACTGGCAGATGGATCAGAGCTGTACACAACACTGGAAGAGAAGGAGAAATTGCCATGTGTGGGAGGAGGTGAAAATGGAGATGAAGCTTCTGTTATGTCTTGGGAATCAGAATAAATCTGAACCGCTTGAGAAAGTGCAGTGACAGTTAAACTGGGTAGCTATGGAACACTAAATTTATTGTCAAGGTTAGCAGTGGAGAGAACCAAATCATTCACTGATGTATTTCAGGCTCCATGAAGGCAATGGTGCTAGAGTGGATTGCTAACTTGATGATTTGCCCTACGATTCTGAGAGTGACAAAATTGTCCATACATATTTTAGATTATTTTGCAATATGTAACTTCACACCAATAAAGTATTTTAGTGCAGTCTGTTCTGGGTGATAATCAGGATAATCTATTGATAACTGTAATCCATGGTTATAGCTCAGTTCACTATCAGAAAACTGAAATGCATTTAAAAATGGATCTTCTCTTAGAACGAGTATTTTTTGGCAACAACATCTGACAAGAAAGGACTGGATCTCCATCACCTTGGGATAATCCTGAGCATCTAAATTAGCTAAAAATAGTGGGAAACTTTAAAAATAAGTAGATTAATTTTTGGCATTAAATAGTTGGGGACCAATAAAAAAAGCTAGACTTTATTTCCTTGGTCATATCTCATTTTCTTCTGGAGCAGACTGCATTTGACCTTTCAAGAATTTGCCTTATTGCCAAAGAAGCATCTTGGAGCAGAGGAAGGGACAGGTTCACTCCCATAGACTACTAGAAAATGGATGAACCACTGGGAATTGTCTTTGTGTCATTGTTACCTGCTGCTAATCCTTGGGCATTTTAGAACAGATGCTGAGAAGGGCCACAAAAATTACCAGAGAGCTGGAGCACCTCTCTTATGAAGACAGGCTGAGAGAGGTGGGGTGGTGGAGCCTGGAGAAGAGAAGGCTCTGGGGAGACCTTACAGCAGCTGTCCAGTACCTAAAGGGGGCTTACAAGGAAGATGGTCACAGACTCTTTACTAGGGCCTGTAGTAACAGGGCAAGAGCTAACTTCTTTAAACTGAAAGAGGACAGATTCAGATGGAATATAAAAAAGAAATTCTTTTATGATGAGGGTGGTGAAGCTCTGAAACAAGTTTCCCAGAGAAGTTGTGAATACACAAACATGGGAAATGTTCAAGGCCAGATGGAACAGGGCTTTGAAAAACTTGATCCAGTGAAAGATGTCCCTGCCCACAACAGGGAGGTTGGACCAGGTGACCTTCAAAGATCCCCTCCAAACTAAAACATTTTCTGTGATTCCACTATTTTGTGATCCTAAGCCACAGGAACACTATAGGTGTTGTAATTCATAGTAGGTCCTAAGCCAGAGCTAATGCAGACCCCAGATAAGCTTCCTACTTCCAAATCTCTGCTGGTTCCCAACGCCCTTGGGAACAAAGACCCCTTGGTGTTAAAATGAGGGAGGTACCAATCCTGGCACCATAGTCCCCTAATGAAAGTGTCACCCTTAATTACTCCTAGCTCTCCTAACTAGCTCATGGAGGCAATTTTAACAAAGCCCATGATTTATGCAAGAAAATGCTGATGTCATCATTAATTTGAGATCTCAGTCACAAAATATTAGCCTGGTTTGTCTCTGGCCTACTGTAATATTACATCAGTGGAATTCAGTTGATACCATTGGAGTTACTCTAATTTGGTCAAATAAAGGCAAGAGTAAAGAAAATAACTGTTACCTTTTTTTATAAAATGAATCCACCTTTATTACAGCTCTAATTTCTTCAAGAATTGAATAGCTTGCACTCATGGACTACCCCTCAAAACCTGGGGACTTCTTTTCTGGGATCATTTGCATACTGTAGTGCCTTTTCAAAGCCTTCTTTTCTCCCAGCTCTGCCTTTCCTCAAGTTTTCCCAGGCTGATCAATCATCAGATACTCTGCTCTGCAGGTAGCTCTTTTCAACTCCAGCTCCACAGTGAATACAGAAAGAGGATGCTTAATAAACTCTCCTTTGTGTCACCCACAGAAAAGTCCAATTCATACTGCTGTTAAATGAAAAGCTTATCTCCCACCACAAATGCCCTTTAAGCAAATATGCAGAAACATTCTGTATTTAAATTTTGGGATTTCATCCTGGGGCTGCAGCTGTGGTATCTAAAATGTAGTTTTTATCAATAACATGCAAGGTCACAAAGCAGGGAACTGAGGCATCCCTTGAGCTCATTGACTTCCAGGTCCTGCAACATAACTTTGAGCAAATCCAGGACCCAGAAATGCTTTGGCTGCTGCTCTCCCCTTTGTTTGATCTGAGAATTATGCTGAACCCAGGGGAGTAGCTGAATGAAATGGTTGTTTTGCTATAAATAATTCATAACTTTTCAAACAGCTTTCTTCAAATACAAAAAGTATGTCTTTCACTGAGGGATTCCCTTTAAATTTTTAAAACCAATTTTTCTTTTTCAGAAATTAGAAATAGAGATCAGTGGGAAGGGGGGAGAAGGGGGGGGATGTGTTTGCTTATCTGTTTCTGTGATGGCTGAAAAATTGTATGGATCTTGATCTTTCCTCGCACATATATCACATTGGAACAGACCTTGATCTTATTTCACACAAGTGTAGCTACACAGACTTCAATGACAGCTTCTTGCTAATTATGTCACTAAAATGTAAGAGATTCACTGTACCATTTTGCTCATACATAACAGCTTAAGCAGATTTTTCTTCTAACACTTGTAAAAACAAGTTCTAGGTAAAGTAAGAAAATCAAAATGAAATTCAGACCTAGGTATTCAGGAAAGCTACAATATACTGAAAGAAAAGGAATTTTGAATAAAATACACCTCTTTTCAACTAAATCACCAACCCTGCCAGGTTGGATACATCAAGAACCTTCTTTGCAGGAAGTTTCCCATGAAGACATACTGAGTCTCAATAGGCAATATTTCCAGTGAGTTTCTAAAAAGTAGAAATTATCCCTGGTATTGGTGGAGTTTTGTTTTTTTTTTAAAAAACAGTTTTACAATCAGCTCAGGGTCTTATTCAAGGAGAGTTACAAGCTGATACTACAGGTGATAAAACCAAATCAAACAGTTGTTCTGCTTAGTATGATGAGGCTAAATCTGTATACTTGTGAAGCTGAAATGTTGCTCCCACTAATGGTGGAAAAAAATTACTATTATTTTTCCTGTTATCATCCTTGGCTTGAAGTTAGGGATGCTGCAACTCCCACACTTCTGTAAGACAACTTCAATAAATATATTCCAATAGAAAATTGATACAGCTTAGTATTAATTGTCAATAAATCAGATTGCTTTTCTGAAAGCCTGAAAACATACATTCAAGATGTTAGTGACGGCCTTATCTTAAATGCACCCATTCTGAAATTATGTGACTGGTATCCTCCTAAACAAAGAAATTTTATGGCTAAGTAAATTCAGAAATTTATTCCTACAAGCTTTATATACACATTTAATCTTTCTTTTATATATTTTCTTTTTCTTTTAGTAAATGGTGGAATAAACAACACTTTGCTTTGGATGGATTATAGTACATGTGAACTACCTGTTACTCTGCAAGAATAAGAAAAGCCCTTTGCTTTTACTTGTTAAATATCAGCTTGATAGCAAAAAGCATCTGAATGGCTCACGCTCACAGCAGACCATCAGTTGAATGGGATCAGCACTTCTACTAAAATATCCGAAGTCAAGGATTTGGAAAAGAGGTTTTTGCAGAGATGACCCATTTACAAGCTGGACTCAGTCCAGAGACTATAGAGAAAGCCCGCCTGGAACTGAATGAAAACCCAGACATTTTGCACCAGGATATCCAGCAAGTCAGGGACATGATCATCACGAGGCCTGACATTGGGTTTTTACGTACAGATGATGCCTTCATCTTGAGATTTCTCCGAGCCAGAAAGTTTCACCAAACTGAGGCCTTCAGACTGCTGGCTCAGTATTTCCAATATCGCCAATTAAATCTGGATATGTTCAAAAACTTCAAGGCTGATGATCCAGGAATCAAACGGGCTCTGACAGATGGATTTCCAGGAGTACTGGAAAATCGCGACCACTGTGGCAGGAAGATTCTTCTGCTTTTTGCAGCCAACTGGGATCAGAGTAGGTAAATGTAGATAGTGTCCTTATCTTTTTACACACACTCACACTCAACTCGAAATGGAATATTTGTGGCCATCTTTGAAGCAGCAAGGCCATTTTCAGCAAAAGATTTTGTAACCATATCTCCATTATACCATAACTTCCATCTCACCTGATCACCTGTCAGTCCTCATTCTTAGGACATTGGACCATTGAGAGATAAAGCTATAACAGTGTGTCATACAAGTAGCTCATGTCCAGGATTTGTGCAAGAAATATTTCCAAATTTTAGCCAAATTTTTCCAAATTTTAGCCAGATAATGTCTTTTTGCTCTACGTACACTAATGTCTATCATACAATTACTTCAGCTGTATCATGGACCAGCCAAACAGGTTGACACAAAGTGTCTCAAAACATATGGAGATTCTTGTAGCTTTCCTGGTGCAGAAGAAACTGACAATATTTATTCCATCTTCAGACTTTCTAACAGATTGCTTGTTTGTTTGTATGTTTGTTTGTTCGAACCATTTGGGGAATTGCAGCCTCTGCTCTATTCCACAAACTGCATTGTGATTTCTACACACTCTGGTTGCTCTGTGTTGTCTGATAAATAGGAGATTCACACAAAGCATATTTTCTGTTCAGGCCATTTTTTTACAGGGTAGGATGAACAAAAATATCCCCCAGCCATTATTATAAAATAATATCCTTAAATGTTAATGTGATTAGACAGCTTTCAGTACCTTTTTGAAGTGGTACAGAGAAAAGGGGCTAGTCCAGGAATATCATGTTCACATTGTCCTCGTCTTTGTAAGTGATTCCATTCCAATTTCCCTGCCCTCATGGTGTGGTGGAGAAGTGTAATCAGCTGTAGGGTTACCATTTGTTCTGTTGAATCTTGATAAAAATCATATGAAAGAGAAAAATTCAGATTCATATTTTAAATACCATCAGTTCTGATGAGTTCCACGTAGGATTTTGTCTTACCAAGGTCTAAAGTTTTTAATGAAAAAGTCTTATCCTTAGGAGTCAACAGATTTGAGCTTTGAATTTGCATCAAATAAATTATTAGAGAATAATACACATATGCCTGCAATTTTTCATGTTATTTGTTTTCTGGGAAAGTCTTTCATCACCATGTGAAAAGCAGAGTTCAGAAGTGTTTCTGATTTTCATTTGCATGTGAATAAATGTACAGAAAATGATACAGAAGTGTAACTTTGCATAATCAAACATGTTTGGTGAAATCATGAACTGAGGGCAGTAATAAAAGTCCTATTAACTACAAAGAGGCCAGCAGTTTATCTCCTGTCTTTCTGAACTGCACGCTTGCCTTTCTTTCAACCACAAAACTCTTCTGTTAGCAATTGGCCTGAAAAGAAAGATGAATGCACAGGTATCTGGAATTAATAGAAAGCATCAGCTTTAGAGGACAGAAGCACTGTGACTCTGCTGGTTGCATTAAGGGATTTAGGTATTACATAGAGCCAGCTTTGGGTTTCTGATCCCTCAGCAAAATGAATTTTTGTGATTAACCTTGTACATCAAGTCTTGCTCTTGGAAAGCTGAGAGTGCTGATGTTTCTGCAATGAAATGTTGACAGAATAATGATTCCTGTTAGACTTTGGCTCTTATTTTCTGCAAGACATTTAATATGCATCCGTGTGTGTCTGTGTGTATGTCTGTGTATGCAAAAAGCAAAGAAACCCTGCATATTTCTGAAAATATAATTTTAACCTTCAAAGAAGAAAAGCTGAGGCAAATAGCATAGGATGCACTTTACTAAGACTCCTCAGTGACATTAAAAATCATGTGTAAATTTTACCTCAGTTCAGCCACTGAACCTCATATATTCTGTGGATTCAGATGACAAGAAGTGTTTTCTCTGGGGACTTTTGTAGCACTCCAGGTGCAACAGGGATTTGGGACAGGATTTGGACTGTAAGCAAATGGATGTCCTCCTCCTTTTTTGCTGTCTAAAGGCATCAACAAAAGGAAAAGCTGTTAAGGAGAAGGAAATGGTGTGTGCAATGTCCTGTTAAGCAGCATGGGAGCAGGTTATTGACCTGAAGAAACACACATTTTACAGAAAAGTTTAAACAGGCATTGTGCACATCTTACATAAATGTATTTTGGGCAACCTTTCTGCAGATGTGTCTTCAGTGATGGAAAGATGTTCACAAGCTCACATTTCAGCTGAATGCTAATGGAATCAGCCATGATGTTGGCATGCAAGAGTAAGAGCTCGCCCTTCATCCTGCCCTTCCTAACTTTAATCTCATTTGCCACTGGCTGAGCTTTCTCTTTCTTTATGATCAAATTCTAATTTATAAGGGGTTGTTTATAAAGAAACAATAATTTTAAAGAACCTGTCAAAATCAGAATAGCTATAGTCCATAAATTGATTTTCAGTCCAGGCATCCTTACCATTCATGCACCTGAGGGTATGGTTGTTGTTGGTGTCACATGTCAGAGAGGCAGAAGAAACCTTGAAACTTTCTGTGCTTATAAATATATTGATTTATAACAGGAAATGTCATGATTTGTGTAATATGACTGCTTGGACAAATCAGATCCAAGATGTTTTTAAGATATTCCCTGTATCAAAGATAGAATTTTCACATAAGCTTCTAGAAACACTTGTAATTTCAGCCACCAGAATGCAACTGATAGACCTGACATCTCTAGCATACTAGGTTTTAATTTCCAGTCTCAATGTTTCCAGATTCAGCTTCCAGCTGCTAGATCATGTTAGTTTAAATGTAGCACAAAAATATGACAGCTTCCCATGTTTGTACTTTTGTGTCCTGACCACGTCACATTTAACCTATTTTTGAGTTCACTGGGGAGGCGGCACTGTAGAGTAAGTCACTGTCAGGCAACAAGAAGATAGTGCATTGGTAACTCTGCTGCAGAGGTCCTTGGGTTCACCTTTAACCATGGGGAAAGTAAAACAGCTAACATCCCTTGCCTCAAGGAAAAAACAATTTTGTGTTGTCCACATGGTAAAGAACACACCTCTGAGCAGCCAGCACAACAAAGATGATGTTCTGCAAAGCAATGCACTAGTTTAATGTATCACAATACATTTAAGATGCCAAAGCTTAAACAGTTCTTACTCTTTACTCTCAGAATTGGGAGGATTTTCCAGGTTTAAAATGCTCTTCATCATTCATTCTTTTCCTATCATTTTAATGTTGTTGCTAAGGTAAATGTGGACGAACTGAATAAAAATTTTCACTAATAAATCGTCAAGTGAAATCCCTATCTCATCTTTTCAGTAGTTGCCTCCTTTTAGACACAAGATTGTCATCTCTTCTTAACTACTCTATCCCATTTTGAGCTCATGTTCAGCTCAAATTTGCTTTCAAGTCAGTTTCCTAAAATACCAATGCCACTGGTAAATGTGTCATACATTCTCATCCATAATGTGGGCACAGTCTAGCATGTGATTCACGCTCTTGTGCAGAGCTAAACGTGTCCTGCTCCCCAATTATAATTTCAAGGGGGTTATGACATCTGCAAAGCTCACTGGCAAGAATTTTTCTTTTGTTTCCACATAGTTAAAAAATATAATGATGATTGTTTTGATCAAAACCTCTTTGATGACAGGAAAAAAATACAGGGGATGATAATTCTTATTGCTAAATCACTAGCTGAGATCTATCATGGTTCCAGAGTTGCACTAATTTAGCATGTTCTGCATAGGTTTTATTTCTCTCCATTGTTCAGGCAGATTTCTTAGAGATTATGTCATCACTTTCTCCCTAGATCCTGCATAGTATACTTTGGATCTGTTAGTTAATCAAATATTCAATACCTTCCTTTTCACTTATTCAATATTGAATAAGTGAAAATAAGCAGATGAATAGAAGAGAAAGAGATCAGATATGTTTCAGGTGCCTTTCATAAGGCAGAAAAAAGTATAGACTACTACAGGGGAGGGACATTTTTCACTTTGATCAGAACTCAAGGTGTGAACCCACCTGAAACCCACAAAGATTTTACTTACATCACTGCTTACAGAGTATCTTATTTTGATTGCAAATAAATGCAGCAATAAAGACAGATAAGGATGTCAAAGTGATCATGTAATTAATTTTTTGGATTAAATAATTTGCATGATAAAAAATTCCAGTTTGTAAAACAAACAAATGCATACACAGTTTTCTTGGGACCTGAAAAAGGATTTCATGTAAAAAAGAATGTTCCATGTGCTGTAATACAAATACTCTTTCTCATACTTTTCATTTCATCATTTTCACCAAATCTAAGCCCTCACTCCCCTGATCCACCTGTAGTGAAACTGAAGCTTTTAAAGAAGTTAGGTAAGAGGGTCTTCTCAGCTGTTGGATTGAGGAAAGCCTTCAGTAACTTCCACAGCTGTTCCTATGTCTGCTACTGTCTTCAAATACATGCTGCTTATACACCAAGGAGATGGAGCTTTGGGTGAACAAGTAATACAGCAGAAGGTGTTTATTAATCTTCCAAGCAAAAGTGTTTCTTTCAAGGTTGTTAAGCCAGAGTAAAATGTATTTTTGTGTAGATATCCAGCAGAAGGACTCCAATCACAATCCTCTGCAAATAGGTCATGGGGTAGGGGGCAGAATATTTTTCATGTTTTTGTCAGTAAAATGGTAATTAATTTCTGTCTTCATGTCTGTACCTTAGAAGCTGTCGCATGACTCCAAAAATTCCGTGAATCAGACAGAGAAAACCTGCTGCTTTGTTTACAACACGCAATCCCCAGTCAACTGCTAGCCATAAACCATCTTTTATTACCCAGGGAATCTCAAATGCCAGATATTTACCATTCCATAGGACAGCGTACTGAGGCTAAAGGGAAAGGCAGGCTTCTGACATAGAGGTAAACCAACAGTTGTAAATCTTTTGAAGGATCATGATAAAACCCAAGTATGTCCTTCCTGAGAACGCTCAAAGTGGTGTAATTACAAGGATATTAACATCATCACACCCTGTTGGTATAAAAGAATACATCTCAAGTGCTGATTGTCCTAATACATTTCAAGCATAGTCTCAGATGCTTGATAGAATATGAGGGAATAAACATCTGTTGAGACTGATTTATAGTCACAGGCAAACTGTGGCAATAACTCAGCCTCATGTCTCTTTATCATGAGAGATTACAGCTGAAGTGCAGCCAGCCCTAACACTATAATGATTTTTACACATCAAGTCTTTGGGTTTGGTTAGGAGCTAGTGATTCTGTGTTGGGAGATGTTTACAGTAATGTAGATTGACATTGTGGTTTAAGCATTACAATGACCAAAGAATAGCTTAAAAGCACACTGCATAAAAAAATAATTCATATTACATTACTGAGCTGGTCTGAAATGGTAGCAGAATTCAGGATAGTAAGGGAAGGCAGCATAGCATAAGGAGGATACTCATTTCGAAGAGTAACAGATGTGCAAATTAAATGTTGGACAAAGAAGACTAAAAGAAGCTCTGTCTTGAAATGTTTTAATTTGCTTGCAGGCAGCAGCTTAATTCAGTTAGTACCATTTATTACAGAAGCCATATTTGGGAAGGGAATTGTAGCCCATATGAATGACAGCAGGATGACACACACAAATGAGAATCCTGTGTTGGGCTGCATAGGGAATCCAAGAAGACAGAGAAAGTCTGAAAAAGAGAAAGAAAAACAACAGCTGGGAAAGTTATGAAGCATATGTTGAAGAGTGAGAGAAGCCTGACTGAAAAGAAAAAAACAAATCCATGGAGAGCGATTGGCAACCAAGCACATTCTGAGAGGGAAGAAGTGACTGGGTGGTGTTGGGCTGAGGGCTGACTGAAGAGCTGTGAAGGACAGTGCCTGGGGGTGAGAAACACAGTTGCAGGAGCTCGCCTGCAGGATAACACAGGAAAATGTAGGGCAGACTGGAAAGTGGCTCTATGCCACCTTCCTCCTATGGCGAAAAGAAACCAAATCCGATTCTCATGCTTTATAAAGCGGAAAGAAGGACAGCTGATAAAGAAAAATATACAAACACATACAGGCAGCAAACACATAGGCACACATACACATCCTCTGCTTTTCTTCCCAGACTCTCAAAAGACTCAATTTTTGCATAAGGGTTTATGTCTGAGTGTCAGAAAAGAGAAACTGCATGCAGTTGTGATGGCACTTGTCCCTAAAAGAACGACCCATAGTCCTACGTGGGCTGCACGTGTCATCCTCACAGATGAGATCTGCAAAAGAACACCAAAACAGAGCTACATCCACAGAATAGTAGGAAGCCAAGCAATGTGATATCCCACATGGTTCTTTGCCCTTTTGAACTTTGGAAACTGCTGGAAACCATGAATGAATGCTTTTATAAATAGCAGCTTTTTGAGGTGAGGCTTTGCAGGAAGAGACAAGAACACTTTTTTGTCACAGCACCCCTCAAATCAAGTTTTCTAAATATCTAATATTCTGATCTGTTTCTAACTTGCCAACCTAACTAAAAGCAGCTGAGGCAAATTCAGGCATTGCAGCAGGAACAGATTGAAAACAGTCAGGGAAGGAAAAAAAAATTCTCTGGCCAGCTATTTAATAAGCCATATGCAGTAGAAACATCAGAAAAGAATGGAAATACTGAGCTGGAATCCTTAAATACATTTGAAATGTTAAAATTTTAATACTTCCTTGATATATTATTTCCCCAGGTCATGATTTATTTTAGACTCTTTCCTCTGAACTTCGAGCCCTGTATCAATTGCATCTTACATTGAAATATCTGCTTTTTTCACTCTGGCAAGTGCTGAGCATCCTCCAATTCCAGCATCCTCAGAACAGCACAAGGGGTGCCTAGGAACTGGTGCTGTTAGCAGACCAGGTGATACCACATGAATTTGGTCAGGATGTGAATGTTTTGGGTGGATGCTCAATTCCATGAAATAGCTGAACAGCACACTGGGGTAAATTTTACCCTTCCGCCACAGTCACCCTGCTTCAGGGTATTTCTTTGCCATGGTGAAGGTGGAGTTGGTCCTGTGGTTGTGCTGGTGAGAGTGCCAGGACCATGGGAAGCTCTAAGGGGTGGGGTAAGTTAAGCAATACAAGCACCCAGCTGCCATGTACACCTAAAAATTTAACCAAGCAGATAGAATAGGAAGACAGGGGGAAAGATGGAGGAGTAATAAATCAGATGAAAAACTGAATTACTAAAGATCTTCTGCATTTTGACTCCTTTGTCATGGTTAAAACAATAAAAGAGTTGGAGCACCATAATTAATATGTCATGACTGGAGATTTGTTTCCTAAAAATGAGAAAATGGAATAATTTCTTAAGAAAGAGGAAATTTTGGTCTTAAATTCTGATTACACTCTCACAGTTTCTGTTTTTAATAAGTGCACCAACCACAGAGGCAGCAAAAAGCAACTATCCCTTGTTCACAGACCATGATAATCTCAGCTCTGGAAACTTCCTGGAGGGTCCATTTGTTGCAGGGACAGAGGGCAAAGCAAGCCAGTTAGCCTCCTGCTGACACTATTTCCTATGTAACTGCTTATGAAAACTGTCCATGCTGAGCAAACTCAAGCTGGTAAAGATTCATTTTAAGGAGAAAGGTAATATGCAAATATTCTTTTCTTTATAGAGAGATGGTAGAGGCGCAGTGGATGGCACGTGTCTGTGCATGCATTAACACACGTGGTGCCAGTTTTATTCCACGTGTGCAACATAAATCACAGCACCATGTAAAGTTATGATCCTAGAGGTTCAATAACAACTTATTTGAAAAGAGGATATGTAGTATTTATGTAATATCCTGTAATACATCTTTAGGGACCAAAACTGAGGATTTGATTGAAAGTGTAAGCTAGTGACTGCCATATCAACATACATAAGAAAAAATACCAGATTTTCAGTGTCAAATTAGTATGGTCTATATTTTAACCTTGCCAACCTGCTGTGTATCAAACCTTTTATTAGGGGCAGGAAGAATAGTTCCTGGCAGGAGAACTTTTGGGTTGATCCCATAGAACCACTCTCAAGCATACTTTAAAACACACATATTCTCACATACTGCACCAAGACCTGATGGTCTGAATTAATGAAGCAGGAAGACTCTTTTCAGCTTTTTTAAACCTATATGCTTTTCTTCATTGTGTTCCAGCTGCAAGCTAACCCCACATCTTCCTCATTTTTTTCCTACAGATAATCCTGTGCTCTTTCCCACAAAGTTGAAATCTCAGCTCCTCCGGTTTTATAACATGTCAGTAGAGGAACTGAATTCCATAAATTCAGCTATGAATGAAGTAACATAGGTGGAAAAAAGGGGTAACAATACAAGGCCACTGTTATGGGGTGATCAGAAACGTTTGTTCCCTTTGCCAAGGCTAGACATTTCACTGTTGCCTTCCTCCTGGCTGCCTTACACAGAAAATCCAAGAGATGCCAGTCATGTATTTTAGACATACACAGATCAATCTACAGAGTATGTATGCTGCCTACACTGCTTCAGAGTGCTAGGCTATGTATTAGCACACAGGATTGCTTTTGTATGGGTATTTCTAACCAGGAGAATCTACATCTGAGTGTGATAACCCTATCTAAGTCATCCTCATCCTCCCCTGTTATCTTGGAGCTGTGATCCTTTAAGCTGTTCCCACTTTGCAAGGTTTCTTCATAAGTGTGCATTGCCTTGCTTTCCCAGGGTTAATCCTACCTGTCTGTTGTACAGATACAAAAGAAGAAATGTGATTTATATTGAAAGAGAAAGAGACTGATGAAAAATCCTGCTTCCAAAGCTACTGCAATATTCATTTGAAAACTAAGTAAAAAAGGAGGAGGAATAAACTCCGACCTAGGGAGAGATGGTGGGAAACCTTTCCATTTCTTAGGTTCTCATTTACATGTAAGCCACTTCTATCTGGCTCCTGCAATTTAAATTCACTTTTATTCTGATAAAGCCTTCAATTCTGTTTGAATAAAAGAGTTTTGCAAGTCTGGGGAAAATGGCAATTTGTGTATGCTGTGCTGCCAATGAGTGCCTTTTCTTATTCCAGCATCTTATTGTTATTCTCTGCTAAAATGTATATGCAGGTACATGCACATTCATTTTCTTTCAGAGAACATTTTATATGAATCATTCACAAGTACTTCAGGATCATTTTGGGATTTACTTCAGAAAGGGGCTTAGCAGATGTAGGCTCCATGTTAAAAGCCAAGGAGAATTGTGAGACACCAGACACACCTGCCATTACTGGTTTCGTCCTGGCTGACAGGTTTGTCTCTACTGGGATTTTCTCTCCTCTTGATTTCTTAAATCAGGTATTCATGGGTAACTAATATTGACTGGGCACAAAAGGATTTGAGGGTAAAGAACGGACTACAAATGAAATTACATACAGTAAAGTGATGCCATTGGGGAAGCAAAGAGTCTGGGCAGTATTACAGGAATGTTGTCGGCAGGACAGCAGTAGTTACTCGCCCTTACCCACCTCAACTGTCCTGTAACCTAAGTACTAGCACAAGAGACAAGTCTGAGCTAAGTCAACAAAAGAATAGCACAACAAGAAGTCTGGGAAATATGACAAGGTCATATAATCTGAAGATAATAAGAGGTAGTACTCAATTATTCCTATGTATAATAGTTTACCTTAACAAAATGTGGAGTAAAGAGTGGATATATAGAACAAAAGCAAAATTATCCAAATCTCAAACAGGATTAGACTTCTAAATATTAGAAAATTTTTTTCTAATGACTAAGATACTGGTAACTGTGGCATTTTATGGGCTCCTCATCAGCAATGACACTACTGATGTGCTTTGCTTCAGACATTTGCTTAATACCTTATGAGTCAATATACTTCTCATGCAGAAGTGAAAGCAGTGCATTTACTTGGTTGTTAAACACTGTTGCAGAATATTAACCAAAGCTAAGTCAGCCCAATGCAAGGGAATAGAGTGGTCAAGATGAAAGATCAGAGAGCCTGAAATGTGTTTTTGTGGAGTGAAACTAACTGCAACATAATTGGAGTAATTTTGCAAAGACCTGATTGCTTGTAGTTACTCTTTGATACTGCATAAGGCCTTTTTAGTAATCTTTTGATGTAGCCAAAATATTGTCTAGAATAAAGAGAAGTAGGTACTACCGTTACTTTTATGAAAATTAATTCTGCTTTTGTAATGAATGTGTCCTAAGGCTGTGCAGAGATCTATAAAATGGACTGTCCTTGCCTAATTTTCCCCTTTCAATATAGTCTAAACTATGAGACAATAATACACAAAAAAAGGACAACCAGTGTAATATTAAGAAATGTGGCAACTTTAACAAATCATCTCATGATACCATGAAAACATCTCTGATGACATCTCCTGAAAAGCAGGCTTTGCAACCTTAAAAGAAGTTAGAAGTTAAAAAGTTAAAAAAAAAGAATTAAAGATTTTCTGGGGGGTTTTTTTGTTTTGTTTTGTTTTTCTTTTTTATGGAAAGGAAAAAATGAAAAAATTAGATGTTATTTGTAAAAAAGCTAGTACAAATGACTGCATGTAAATGCTTTCCACAAACAAGAGGAAGTAAAAACAAGGAGTGATTTATTTGTTCAAGAATTACACATTTGCCCCTAATGTCAAGTTTTTGTTCTGGAATTTTTCTCAAAGCTATATAACTATATTTTCTGTAGTAATGTCTGCTGATCTTTTTTTTCTGCCTTTTTTTAGCTGCTTTTTGACAAAACAGGGCCTCCCTGCTGTCTTGTACCTTTATTTCAGTGCTTGTGTTTGGAGTAAAAAGTCCTGGTTTCTCCAGCTCTCTGGTTCCAGAGCTGCTTCCTTCAAATACCAACATAGGGTCTGGCAGGACATCAAAAGCACTGATTTTTTTCCTATTGTGTTCTGAACTTAATTCTTACATATGTTGCTTCATTAACAATTATTTATAATTGAATTAGTAGTGCAGAGTCATTACTTCAATTAATCACGTTTCTTCAGTAATTCTTTGTATTGTCTATGTGAAATTTCTTATTAAAGGTGTGAAAAAATATTTTGAATCAATTATTTTAGCTGCATAATAAAAAGAAATACAAATAGAAATAGAAGAGTATAAACTACCCTATCATTTAACAGTTTCCAGATTGTTAGAAATTTAAAATGCAAACCTTTCCCCAAGAAAAGCAAACCAGAAACAGCAGTTGCCAGAAAGAAAAGATGAAATCTCCACACCTATGAATATACTCTATTGTTTAGAGGTCAGAGCAATTTAGGAGGTTGCTGATAACTTCTTTAATAAGAAATTAATGAAACTTTTATTTCAGAATCCCTAACATTGCAATTCATATGAAATTCTTTTTTCAGACCAGCTCAATGGTTTATGAACTGCTTAGACTGTTTTTCACTGAAAATTCCTAAGAAAATTTGATGGTGTCCCCAAAATAATTATATAACATTATTATTCCAATGCAAGGACTGCACTGCAATACTCATCTGTACCCTACTGAGAATTGCTGGCATGTACCATAAAGCTGTACTGGCTCCAGGGGAATCAGTATATCAGGCTGGGCTTCTTTTCTCCATTACCGTACATCCAATACAAGGCTCCACAATTCTCTTTCTGCTGAGATCCTTAAGGATCTCAACTTAAGCAGTTGCTGCCCACAATTGCTGTTGGCATGTTACCCCAAGGTCTTCCCCAGCCCATTAAAAAAAAAAATCCTTCATACTGCTAGATCATAGAATCAGAAATCTTACTTAAAAGGCAGAGTTTATTTCAGAAATTTAAGGTTTCAAATCCAGAAAATGAACTATAAGTAAAGCATTTATTCATTGCTTCAGGTAGATTGACAGATCTTATTATCTTTTTTCTTTTTTTTTTTTTAATAATGGAGAAATAATGTACTAAGCCTTTGCATTCATGTAAATTGAAGTACTCAAAATTATGAATACAGGTCTTAGAGTTTTAACATAAGTTTCATTTTCCCTTTTGTGATTATCTAAAATAATACTTTAAAAAGTATTTTGTCCACTGATCCTCCACAAAAGACATTTTGAAAACAACTGCAACCTGACAGTTTCTAATTTTCAAATTGCAACCTGAACTTTAAGATTTTTGTTCCATAATTGTTTCATCTACTTTGAGAAGGCCAGTCTCAGCACTGCTGTATTCCTAAATGAGCTGGGCCAGTAACATTAATTTATTCAGGTTGCTGCTTTGGAAAAATTTCAGGGGAGTCATGCTAGGCTCACATCTTTTCCCTTTGTTCTTCGATTCTCTCAGGAAACTGTAATTTGCGACTTGATGGCCAAACAAACGTCCCTAAAACTCCAACCCATTTCGAAGAACTATCTTTTTCAAAGGAACCTTGCACATCCCAGGAATACTGACCTCCTCACTTTCACAGCGACAGGTAGTTGTAGTCATCTCAGGATCTCATTTTTTATTTCCTCAAACCCAACCAATTCCACCTAAGTGATAGTATAATCCACAGAAAAAGATTTTTTACCTTTTGTTAGGCTTTAGGTTTGCTCTGTTGCTGCCGTCCACACAAAAATACCCTTAGTGAAAGGCTTGTAACACCCCATAGAACAACACTGATGATATTTGGTTTCTGTATTCAGTAATTCCCCTTCCAAAAGAGCAGTTGCCTCACTCACAGGAGATGTTACAGTGGTGGTCATTTATGCTGCCTACAGAATTATATTCCTAAGGTTTCTACTGCGACGTTGCATGGTTGAGACTGATGGTGTCATTCCATAATTTTAATTTTCTACCAGCTATTTATAAAATCCATTCAGTTATCATATTTTGTTGATTGTCATATTGGGAAGTAATGTGTTTGTGGAATCCAGACCTCCCAGAGCAACTTCTGCCAGCTTTTGTCCACATAGGAGGCTGGATATCCAATGTGCTCTGGGGTACACGTGGAGAATGTGAGTAGAAAGACACATCTTTTTTTAAATTTCACTGGTGACATGTCACTGGACTCTTCATTGCTGGTTGGACCCCAACCTATTTTTAACTAGCTAAAGTTTCTGTAAAATCTGCAGTGTCCTACAGAAGTGGCTTATTTGCTCTTTCTGTGGAAAAAAAATAAATCTGCTTTTTAAGGGGGAATGTTTTTTGCTATTCATTCCTTCACTTTCTTCAATGAAGTTGTGTGAAATATGATCCACTCAAAAGTAGCTAGGGTGAAAATGCTCATTTTTCTTGGGCTTCATGGCACTGTATATCCTTTTCAGCATAACTGTGTAAAGTGGTTTCTTTGTGGCTGGCAGCACCATGATTCTATATACTTTTATCAGTCTTTATTACATAAATCTACAGAGGGTTTTGTTTTTTTTCCCTAGTCCTTCTCTCCTGTTCACTCCAATCATTATAACAAGTTTTCAACATTGTTTCTGCAGAGACATGCAGTTAATTTTTTTCTAGACTGCTGTCTTATGAATCTTTATTGCATCTGTTTTGAGCTCCCTAGTGATTATTTCTACACCAATAATATCAAGTTCCTCCATCTTGTCAGCTATATCAAAGCTGCTTATTGTTCCAGTGGGAAACCTCCATGATATATAATACTTGACACAATTTTTCATTTATTTATAAGAAATTATTAGAATATTTTCATGTCTGTCTTTTATGTGCCCTGAAGGGCTCCAAATAAAACAAATTATAAACCTTATTGTGAATTACATGAGTTTTGTACATATTTCTAATATCTGCTACTTTCACTGCCCGTGTTTAAGCACAGGCATAAGCCACACGTATGCTCTTTGCCTGATTTAACAACCAGTTTAGGTGTTTACTAATATATACTTGCATTTCTACTTTCTGCCACTTCTTCTCATGTCTTGGTGACTTCTTACCCAATATCTCCCAAGAGATACATTTTTCTAGGCTTTCTGGCCTGGGTAGCCAGGTGCTGTTTGAATGTCCACAAATGATAATACAGCTTTTGTCATTCTGAACACAGCACTATCAAAATATGTGCATTGGTGAGCAGTTATTTGATTTTAACTTTGTTATTTGGTCTAGTCATCACTGAAGTCTGCTGTAAGAGTGACTGTTTGCAAGCAAAGGGACAATTTGATAATTCTCTTGGAATTCTTTATTGCAAAATATGTGAATATGCCACTTGGTTAGCTAATAAAAGATCTTCCTGTGAACTTCTTATTTATTTTTCATTTTAAATACAGCTGAACTTTTGTTTTGCAAATAAAAGGGGTCCTGATATTTTAGACAGAGAGTAGGATTTGTAAATGGCAAAATTATGTTATCATAACACCCAGTAGTGATATTATTTTGGCAGACACGTGAGGTAAATGGTGGTGTGACAAAGAACAAAAGAAAGGCCATGTAGGTTAGTAAGGATTAGCAAACATTGTGGAAAACTCTAGAACGACCTAGAAAAGCAGCATTATTGTGCAAAGTCCAAGAAAATGTTGGATTTTAATATATGACCACATCTATTATGGAGATCCTTCATCCTTTCTTACTGCGCACTTTTGTCAGGATTTTCAATTACTTTTAACCTTTTAAGAAGAACATTGTGTCATTATGGACAGCATAATTTAGAAATGCATTTATTGTGCAATGGTGGCCAGAAAAGTTAATTAAGTATAAGGCTGCACTAAGAACAAGATGGAGAACAAATAGGAAAATATAATGAATTCTTTCATGCATGCTGATATTCCAAACTCACCTTGAATATGAAATTCACTTTACACTCTATTATTTCAAATAGAAGAGGATGTAAAAAAGTGTAACTATCTGACCAAAGAAAAAGAAAAGGCAATGAAAGGAATTCATTACTGTTTTGAACAAGAGAGGCGATTGCATCAGGAGAGAACAAAAAGTTCAGGGCTATTTCAGATGGGAAGATGTGGAAGATGCAGATGAGATATAACTAGAAAGGACATAGTAGAATCACACAGAGGAAACATGATACCAGGGAAACTGAATTAGTGACTCCATTTGTACGTTCCAATAAGAAAGCAAAGGAGCTGTATAATTGCTTTCAGACATTAAACAGTAGCTTCATAATGTTCAAAAGAAAATCCCCTCCTTTTCTGTAATGAAAAATTAACTTATGAAAAGCAATGATGCAAGAAATTGGGCAAATAGCTTAGTGTGATGCAAGGATGGATTTCAGTGCCAAGAGGGAATAAGAAAAGGCAATGCAATCACACAGAGTAAAATAAACAACAGAGGTCATCAATCCTAATGCTTCTTGCCATAGCCATTCATGTACCAGCTATCCATTTTGTTCATTATTACTACAGCTGTGCCTTGAGGAAACCATCAAAACATTGGTGAGATCACCACAGGAGATTAAAAACTACCTCCCAAACGGGATCCTGATCTGTGTCTTACCACATGTCATCTCCTAAATTCCTAACAGTGGAGGCCACTAACCTGAAACCACAGCGGACTCCCTGGCTCTGCTCATGCTGGAATGAACCCTTTGCCTGTCTTCCCCATGCTCTTGGCAGGGGACATTGCCTTTGGGAATAGCCAGGCAAATCACAGCAGCGCCTCTGTCAAACTGATTTATTGATTGCACTTAGGGGTTGGAGTTTAGGGCGCTTAATAATTTCCACAATATCATAACATGCTGCCTGGGATTGTCACTTATTCCTCCTCAATAGAGAAATTTACACAGTGTGCAAGCATGACATGGCCCTGGGTACTAAAAAGGTGAGAAAATCACCAATGTGTATCTCAGAAATATTTAATTCCTAAAGTGCTGGGGCTGAGCAAAGGAGCTGCGATTGAAGCAGGAGGCCATGGGAAAACCCACTGTGGTTATGGAGAGAAAAAGGCTCAGTCACAGCATCCCCTGCAGTCTGTGTGTAAATGTTACTGGAAAGTTCTCTTCTCCCTGTTCTGTTATTGGTTTAGAACCCCCTGCAATGCTTTGCATATTCCTACTCCCTTGTTTCTGTTGGACCCTCACCCTCAGAATCCACCTCTATCCTAAATATATATAAGTTATGTTCACCCTGTTCCCTTTTGGTGTATCCCTCCTACTGTGTAGGCCTTCACCAGTTTCTTGTTTCCACATTAATAAACCCCTTTTATTTTCAGGTCACCAAACTGTGCCCGTCACTCATTTTTGCCACGGCAATCGCGATTTCTTCGCTGATCTCCCGAGGTGGTCCATGGGTCTGTCCATCCCAGCTGGACTCCATGTGGCCATACTAAGGGAATAAACCAAACCCCCAGCCAGAAGAACAGTCCTATTGCACCTGAGATTGAATTCTGGCCTTTTCTGTCAGCAGCAGGCTGCTGAACCGAGTTGTGCACTGCTCATGGGAGGCCAGCCAAGCCCTGCTGCACCCTCAAGAACTCCTCAGGGGCAGTCAAAGAACTTGTGGTGTGATAGGTTACAATCAGATGCCTTCTCTGTTTGGGATCAGGTTTCTGGAGAGCTCTTGGAGATATTTTTTGAACTCTCTGGAGCGTAACAATTCTGTGCTTTGTCTTGGACTGATCCCCTGCTAAATGGTGTGACATTTCTGTGGGCTGAGGCAAAGGGAAGAACAGATGCCAGCTTCCCTCTGGTGGAAGCTGGTTCTATCATTTGTCCGAAGAGCCCCACCACCAGAAGTCTCCCTCCCAAAGCCCAGGGTCTGTGAAGGTCCCTGTTTGCCAGACAAATTACTTGTCAGAAAGGGTCCTTGCTCAGTCCCATTAACATCAGGGACAAAGTATTCATTTGGTAAGGGTGCCTGCAATATGAATGAGTGCATGTAGGAGGAGACTTGAATGCAGAGTGTGTAATTCGTGGGCTGTTGGTTGCTATGGAGTCTAACTGAAGTGGAAAGTGACAGCAAAAAAACCTCATAATACTTTTATATACAAGGACCTCTAGCAGAAACATAACAAGGGAACATTTTTATATCTTCAAGGAAGTCACTGAGAGGCAATTTTTGCATGATAAAAATTTTTATAAAAGATGCAATTTTTTTTCGCAGGCTTGTACATTTTCTCTTCACTGGCTGTGGCAGAGGCTTCCAGCTCATTCTAAGAAGGAATTCAAAGCCAGCCAGATATCTGTGTGTGAATGGCCTTCATTCAGTTATAAATTAAGCCATGCATCTCTAACTTTAGAAATGTGAAATACAGTTCAGGTCTCAGCTTAGTCTATGCTATATTTTGTATCCAACACATTACTGGACTAAGAACTTCTGAAGAAAAAATCTGTACATCTATCTATCCAGTCTGTTTTCCTGGATGTAAAGTTACTTGAGACTTTTATTTATAGAATGACACAGATGCTGTGGGGAAAATCTTGCTATCTTTTCGTTACAAAACAGGGGAGATGCTTGTTTGAAGCTGACATACTGGAACAACCAAAGATAGCTACACTGGATGCAACAGAAGAATTAATTTGGAGCTCTGACATTAACTTAAAGCAAATCATGTTTTACTCAGTAGGAGTTTCCTGTGCATGTATTCTGTTTTGACAGAGAAATTAAAAAAAAAAAAAAAAAGCAATTTAACTTGGGCATGACAAAGAAGGGTTTGGTACCCTACAAAAGAAGAAAAATATCCATATATGGTTGCGTAATAATTTTTCCAGTTTGTTGTCAGTGAATTATTCATATTTCTTACAGCTAACAAGTTTATATGGCTTTGAATTGTTCTATAAAGAAATTCACCTTCAGCAGGCCAAAATATTCTCTGCTAGCATTCGCTGTGAATGCAACCCATTTCCTCTGTGAATTTCAGGCAAGCCTTGCTAATTCCTGCACATATATGTGCTGTGCAGAACTCAGAGAGAGGAGACAAGCCCTTTTCAGTGCATGACACAGCTGTGGGCTCCTCTGTTTGACTGTTCATCTTCTCTAATGCAGGATTAGTCAAGTGAGTCACCACATTCATTTGTGATTCTTCGTTTTGAACTCACTCCTCCTGGTCATTCTTTAGCCGAGGGCTGTCCTGCATTGTGCACGGTTCATATGAGAGACCTTTCCTCACCAAAAGTGATAAGCTGTGAAGATCAGGTCTTGCAGCAGCTGGAGTGATTGGCACTTCCCTCTGATGCCAGAGAGGCAGGATAGTTACTCAGGATCATGGTTTGAATCAGGATATGAATCCTCAAGGACTGTGTGTTAATAATTTCCGGTACTGATTTCAGTAGGGGTGAGGTTTAATTTTCTAAAATAAATATGTACATTAAAAAAAACCCACAGATATTTTCCAAGATTTCAGTAATGGAAGATGTGGGTGTCATGGGTTTCTTATCAATCTTTCATGAGCAGAAAGGAGAATTTAATCCGATGAAATAAATGACTTGGTATGATTTATTAACACCTTTTCAAAGCTTCCTGTTGATTGGATTCCAGGGGTTTTGTTTTATTCATATTTTGTGAATAACATACTTTGATTGTGTTTGGGAACAATTAAAAATGTGCCTTCCTCGGTTCTCCTTGCCCACATGCATCGATCTGCTGTGTTGCTCATGTCTCCCTTTCTAAGTTTTTCATAGAATCATCGAATTGTTTAGGCTGGAAAAGTCCTTTTAAGATCATCAAGTCCAACTGTTAACCCAGCTCTGCCAAGTCCATGCTCCTTAGTGCCACATTTACACATCTTCACATCTTCAGGGCAACCCTTTCAGTGAATAAGCTTTTCCTAATATCCAATCTGAACCTCTCCTGGAACAAATTAAAGCCATTTCCTCTTGTCCTGTCACTTGTTACCTGAGAGAAGAGACTGACTCTCACCTTGACATCTTTTTTCAGGTAGTTGTAGAGAGTGGTAAGATCTCTCATGAGCCTTCTTTTCTCCAGGCTAAACACCTTCAGGTCCCTCAGCCCCTCCTCACAAGACTTGTGATCCAGACATTTCACAAGCTCCATTGCCTGTTTATAGACCTGCTCCACACCTCAGTGTCCTTCTTCTTGTGAGGGTCCCAAAACTAAACACAGGATTTGAGATGCAACCAGGGTCTCGAACTTGGATTAGCTCCAATAATTAGGGGCAACCTGAAGATGTGCTTCTGGTCTCCTTGTTTTGCTGTGTTTTACTCCCAATGGGAGTCCTCCTTGTAGGACAGTGTCAGCTCTCCCTACTTAGAAGCTGAATATGCCTTTTTGCTGTCTTGGTGATTTTTTGTGTATGGAGGGAACAAAGTGAGATGTGGTCTCTTACTTGATTTATATCTATGCCATGTTTGCAGCTTGCCAATTGTTACAGAGCTTTGGCCATCTTTTTAGTGTTAGAGGAGAGAGGCTCTTACTGCATATTAACTTAGGGCTGTTAAGCTGAATTATCTGCAACTGCCAAGATAGTGGCACTGGTCCAAACTTTTTTAGTTTGCTGTCTTGTGGGGAAATCAGGATTTGTAGTGACAGCTTGTTTTTGCTTACTACCAGACAATCTTAATGGCTTCAGCTGCCAGTACTTCTGTACATTTGTACTTTTAACTATCTGAATAATCCAATTAATTTCACTAGCATGCCTCAAACAGAGCCTGTGCTTAGCTATTCAGAAAGAGTAATGTCAAAAGCCTTTACTGATGCCGTCTTCTCCAAAATGTATCACTTTCTTTCAGTATGTCTTAGTTGACCCCTTATTTTCCAACAGTCCCTCAGCTTTGTTATCCATGGATCTCTTCAAAATGACTGGTGGCAGATACATGCAAATAGATCATTTAATTTCCTTGCAATGTCTTTATCGCCTTTAATTGTTCCCATTGCACCCTGGTACTCCACTGAGCCTTCTGGTTCTCTCACAGCCTGCTTACACCTCCTATAATTAAGTAATTTCTTCTTATTTATTTTCATGTTATGCCTTTGGCTAATCTCCCCACCAAATCCCTCAGCTAAACCATCTCATTTTATATGTTACATTATTGTTCCTTACCACTAGCTTGTGTGGGGCTAACTTCCCATTTTCCAAAGGGTATTTGAAGAGCCTCTTTTGTGGTACCTTTCCATTCAGCCAAGGCAGATAGGCACACTTTCTCCCTCCTCCTTTTTCTCTTCCTGGGGCTTGTGCAAATCTTTTGTAACTCATTAGTGGCTCACTTCAGTAGGCTCCATGCTGAATCCTTACAGGACCTTACACATTTCCCTTTGTCTAATTCTAATTTATTTCACTTTCTTTCTGTGTGAGAGGGTTAAACTGGTGATGTGGGGGGCTGAAGGAGGGGCAGGAAACATTAAGCAAAGGAACAAAAGAGATGGACTAATAAATGGTTAAAATAATGGTTCTGTGTTCATGCATAGAAAATTATTTGGATGCAAATCAGTCACAGAGCTGAATGATTTGTCTCAAAGCCCCAAGACCAGGGAGCAGAGGGCTTCAGCCTCAAGTGGCACTGTCTGATTTCTATCCAGGGTCTGCATTCACAGAACAGTGTGTCTGCAAACAACCCACCTGGAGGACTTGTGTGCTGCTTTCTTGTCTCCCTGTACTCACCAGAAAAACGTCTTTGTGTTCACTCTGAGTTATTTCCTACACCATGTCTTCAAATTGCAAATACATAGAGAGGGGAGGGATGTAGGCAGGCCCAGCCAGATTAGTTGCAAACTAAGAAAATTGAATGCCATATCTCACAGGTAAATAATTTATACTGAAAGCACAGGGAAGTAGAGGAGAGTAATTGCTTGATAAATTGTCAATTTATGTGTATACTCAAACAAAGACTGGAATTCCTCAGCGCATAGTCTGAGGGGAAGATTTTGCACTGAAATATTTCCATTGTCATTTAGAGTTTGAGTGGATTACAGAAGATGTCTTGCATCCAGCATTTCCCGATAGCCCCACTGGAATCATTACACAGACTTGAAAATCATCAGCGCTAGCAGGATCATGAATATGAGTTTGAATGTACTCTGAAGAAAACTTCTTCCCACAAATGAAGGATGAAACCTTTTTTTGTCATGGGGAAGCCATGTTTTCATACCTTTGTTAATAAAAACCATTCAGTTCATTCAAAGTTTTGCAGCTGTGGGATTGCGGTCAGGATTATTCCATCTTCCCCAATGTAGTCAGTCAATGATACAACTTTGAATTGATGCCAACAAGAGTGCAAAGAATGTATGTGAGGACACTTTTGGAGCCAGTGCATGTCTGGGAGCTTCCATGAGATAGTTCTTGTGGAAAGCTGACAACTCTGAAGGAAGATGCTGGGGTAGTGCAGGATATATTAAGCAGATATGGTCTAGGGGTATATTTGGTCTTTTTCAACACTGAAAGAGTGGTCATCCGATGCTGCTGCTTGAAAGTCATCACCGTTTCAGCTAAGCAGTCAGGAGCCTATCACTGTTTTTCAAAATAAATTTAGACTGAAATGCCAATTGCCAATCCAATCAGTGTGCCTTCCCCTGATGTTGCTAAGGAAATACTCCTTCATTTTAGCTGTTTAGTAGAGCTTCCCCATAGGATTTGAAAAGGTCAAGGTTGTCCTGTAACTCTAAATGAGGGAGGGGTGACTTGATGTGCAGCAAGAACAATATTAGGTATCTTTAAGCTCAATTTATAGGCCCAGCAACTATACTTCAGAGAAGCTTCTAACTTTTGCAGAAAGGCAGAGTGCAGAACCAGCTTTTTCAGGGTATCAGGTCTTTAGAGAAGGAACATACATTTCCACTCAAAACCTGTTGAGACAAAAGAGAAAGAATCAAAGAACACTTCACCATTTACTTTTAATAGAAACTTACCATGTGATGATGCCATTCAGGGGTAGAGGCTGATGGTAGAGAAACTTGTTTTGATTGCACATACGTTTTTCTCCTCAGGCAGAATTTGAAACAATGCTCTTGAAGGTTTGGGAGGATTTGTTTTAAATTAATGAAAACAGTAGAAAAAAAAAACTGAATTAAAATCTGCATGGGAGAACACAGTATGAACCTTCTCTGTAAAAGACCTCAAGCCTCATGAAAACTTGAAAATTATGCTGAGGTAAAGCAGATTACACTAGCAGTATATTACAATTTCATTTCTCACAAGGTTAAGATGCATTTTGTAAATTTTTCCTTGCTTGTTACTCTCTAATAGAATGTATGTTTGTAAATCATCTTAATTAGAAGGACAGATGAAGAGAGCACTTAATTCAGCTTACTTGGGTATAAGTATGGACTAGTCATTAAAGTGTCCAAATCTAGCTTTTGTGAAATGAAAGTAGTGAGAAAATGGAAGTAGTGAGCAGCCCAGGCTTCCCAGTGCAGACTTTCACATTAAAGAAAACATTTCAGCATTTTCTTCTCTTTTACTTGTTATATGCCTCAGACCCTCCAAGGTTTTTAATTATTCTTCCAGAGCTGAGAGATGCCTTTTGGCCAGCCTATTGTAGCTGATAATTAATAAAGAGTTCTCATTTTGAGTGGATGTAGCCATTTTTCATGTTGCAATTAGTTTGCAAAAACATGGCAACTGCCAAACTTTATTGTGTAAAGCCTTGGATCACTCCCTACACTCAAGCAGGAAGGCACAAAATGTAGTTGTAATGATATCTTTTATATTAAAATTGTACTGATTTATTTCCTTTACTGAAAATAAGGGAAACAAGAAACTGGTAAGAAGAAGGGGAAAAAAAAACTGGTAAAGTATATCCAAATGAGCAAGGATTTAAATTGATAGCTTGAATTTGTTTCATTTCATCACAGACAAATAGTTTCCCAATCCAGCTTAGCTAAAATCTGTTGTAACTGCTAGCAAAATGGAGGAGATCTCATTCAGTGTTTATTTTATCCATCAGTGAGCAGAATTTATCACACCAAGCAGTTTTGGAGCAGGAGCTCTTTAAAGGCACCTCTGAAACAACTTTTTTCAGGACAATTCTACCAGAATAAATCCGTGTCCCTCACTCATACCCCACCCACAGCAAAACAGTATCTTGAGGTTTGAAGATAACTGCAATGACTGATTATTTTTTTCTGCTTTTGCTTTAGGAACTCCTTCATAGATATCCTTCGGGCTATTCTACTTTCCTTGGAGGTGCTCATTGAAGATCAGGAGCTTCAGATAAATGGCTTCATTCTAATTATAGACTGGAGCAACTTCTCCTTCAAGCAAGCTTCCAAGCTTACACCATCTATCCTCAAACTGGCCATTGAAGGGTTACAGGTAGGTAGAGGGTAACACACGTACCTGCAACTTTTATTGCTGCAGACAGTGATTTTTGCTTTTGGCACTGGCCAAAGTGAAGGGAGGAGAAAATAATGCAGAATGCTTTAATGTTCCATCCACTTGCAGCATAGATCGATTTTCAGACATCTCATTTTGTCTGTCTTTCACTTTTATTTCAGCTGTAAATCAATGTAGCCAGTACATGCGTTACTTACAGCAGCATTAAGAAGGAGGGTAGAGATTTGATGTTTAATCCACCAGAGAATTCAGGGGGATTAGAATCCAGCAGTGTCTGCCTTCTGGAGTGTGCAGCCCACATGCAAGCACATGTGTATGCAGAGGGAGGGTAACAGGAGATGAGAGCAGTTCCCTCAGCAGATGGAAGTGTGCTGTTGTGTTCACCAGGATGCATTTGGGCTGGAGGAAATGAGGAGGAGGGAGGACAGGCTCCCTGTTGTGCCCTTATTCTGACTGCCTTCTTCTGTCACACAGGATCCTGCTACTTTATGGTCCAGACTGTTGGGGGGCTGCACATCCCCTTGGTGCTTGCAGATAACTAGGAGCAAGCCAAAACCATGTGCTGTTATGGGGTTTGGTAAAAAGTGAGGACAAGGCAGCTGGGGCCTGATGGGCCAACCTGGGGATGGGGCAGACTGAGGGTGAGGATAAATTGTGGTGCTCAGAGAGGACTTCAGCCCCTTCCACTAAAGCCCGAGCCTGTCTCTGGTGTTAGACCTGAGACAGACTTTTAAGTCTGAAGCAGTTTTACATGACCTTACAATTTGAGGGCATTTGATAGAATCCAAGGACTATTTAGGTTGGAAGGAGTGCTGGAGATCGTTTTGTCTGACTCCCTGCTCAAAGCAGGGATGACTTCAATCTTATACCAGTTTGCTTAAGGACCACAGGTTTTCATGCAGATGCATGTTTAAAAGGAGAGATAAATAATTGTTTTTTTCTTGCTCAGAACTTACCAGATATCCTGCTGTCTTAAACACCTCAAGAAAAATTCTCTCTGGTGTGTGAATTTTTTATTTAACTTACATACCAGGAGGAACAATTTGTTCAACTAAATTTTTGACTAGCAAATTATCTACAAGTAGATCATGATTGTGTCTGCTTTGTTTTATTATTCAAAAATGAGGTAGAAAAATCTGCCAGCAGTTTTAAGCCTGTGTTCCCCTTTGTGAGGAATTTTCATCTATTCTGACAAATTAGAAAGTCAAGCTGTGCAATTAGTCCTTAGGACAATACCTTATCTTCTCCTGCAGATGCTATCACTTCATACAGAATAACATTCAGTGGTTCAAAAAAACCTTCAAGTCAGAAGGAAAATAAAGCCAAGTGACATTCATAAGTAAATCAAGTTCTAGCAAAGTGTCCTTGTGCCTGTCCAAATTTTGCTTTTCCATCTATTCAGTAAAAGGCCAGTCCAGCCTTCATCCCATCTGAGTGCTGGCCATGGCACTGCCAGGCTGTCTGCCTCCAGTTTATTTGCATTTGTTGGCAAATATACAGGAAGTACTGAAGCCTGGGAGTAGCAAAGTTATTTAATAATTCTGTCATTAACCTGCCATCCTGTGCTGTGCATTTAAGAAGGCTGCCTTTCTTGAGTATGTGTGTGCTATTTGTTTCTTATTTAAAGTCAAGTTACTGTTGTCTTCTCCAGGATTAGTAAAAAAATGACTGTCCCTATCCCAAAGTACGAATTGGGATAACACATCCTAAACTTAGCTAACTACTGGCTTTGTGAGTAGTAGGAGTAGTAGGAGTTGTGAATACTGCATTCCTTTTTGCTAGTTTTAGAAGCAATTCATTCATGCTCATAAAGCACATATTTAGCATACAATGATGGTGGAGGCTTTTTAGATTGGGGGGGTTTTTGGCTCTCACCATTGCTGTTGAAATATCTTCATTGAGACTTGTTCTATTGTTCTTTTAAAAGAACTAGTGCCATCCTAATGTAAAGTTTATGTGAAATGTAGTAGAAATGCAGACAAGACCTAGATACTTAAGAAAAGTCACCACATTGGAGGTGAAAGTAAAAAAGTCAGGTCCTGCTTCCATGAGATGATGATGTCCAGAAAAAAAAAAAAAACCAGATTCTTTCAGACTGGTTTTTTCTCTTAGTTAAGGTACTGTGCAAGTACAAATCCTCAGACAGGCAGATTACATGGCTATCTCAGTCCTTTCTATGAAGAGATTTTGGGTTATATTAAGTCCTGTGTAAGTCTAATTGAGTGGATGGAAGGAAAACAATTCTCTTTTACAATTTCTCCTGGAGCTGAGCCCATATGTTGCTGTTTGTGCCGGGAACTTTTAGCCTCTCCCTACGTAATGGCAATTTTAATGCCATAAAGGAACAATTTTCCTATAGTTTTTAAAACTTTCATTCAGGGTCTTAGACCATCACATTCTGACATAGAATTGTGTAAAAAAAACAACAAATAGTATTTAATAATACATACATTTGGGTTTTTTTCTTACTTTCGTATTTCTTTCAACCAATTAATCTTTTGGCAATTCAGTGTTTTTGCATTTGCCTTCAATTTATTTTTTTTTAAATCACTGCTACAATGCATTACCACTGAAGTGCAAACAACAAGCATTACACGGGTGCAGATGTTATTTCATCCTGAGTTGTAAAACAAACACTAGCCAAATCTAGTGGACTTGGCTGCAGAAATTAATACATTGCTATTATATAGGCTGCTCAGTTCCAAACACTGTAAAATATAAAATGTAAATACTTAGAAATGTAAATGTAAATACTTAGAAAGATGAAGTAGGAGTTACACCACTACATTGACAAATGCACATTTTGCTCAATACTATTCCTTGTTCTGTATGGATTTCTCTGTATATTGCATCACACAAGACAGTTCCTCATATTTCAGTTACATTACTTAATGACCTAAAAACAGTCTTATGCCTCCACTTCAAACAACAGTAGTTCAGATGCTAAATGAGTACTTGTACAGTATGGCAATGCTCATCATGTCACAGCAGTGTGGGGACAAATGTCTTTGTAGTGTCTAAGCCATCTCTGATTAACAAACTCTGCTGTTTTAGCACAAGATGATTGTCACTGTATGCTTTAAGCTCATGCTATACTCCTTCCTAGACCTTACAAATCTCTTGAATTTTAACACATTAAACACAAGATTTTCATGTGAATGGAGAGGTGGGGAAAGAGATGTGTCTAAAATAAATCCATTTTGCCAAAAACGTCCTGAGTTTTCAGTTCTAATCTTCATTCTTTTAATGTGAACAGCTTTTCCTCTGCACAGCATGTTTTTTCCTTTGTTTTCTTCGTCTGTGAAGTTACAGTTCTTTGTGTGTCATGCTGAGCTTATAATTATCTTATGATGGTAGACAAAATTTAATTGTGGCTTCAGTTAAGCAGAAGCTGATATTTTGGCACTTTGCATAGCAGAGTAGAACCATCAGAGTCCAATAGCAAAGGTCAGAAACCCATGTTATGATAGTGATGCAGGTGAAATATGTAAGAAATTATCACTTCTCAGTATGCAGGATGTTTGCTATTGACCACTGCGTTCAAAGACCTCTAACAATCCAGGAAACCAAGGTTACAGTGAACACAGCCTCCATGTCCAGTGAAGCCCAGACTTTATCTTTATTTCAAGCTGGCTGGTTTCTGCTCTGAGGATGTAGTTGGTTGGCCTCCAGACAGGACTTCTGATTTTATGGCAAACCAATGAGTATGAAGAAACAGTCCTTGTTCCTGCCTTATCCAACACCAGAGCTGTGTACTGCAGTTTGTGGATGTGTATGCACGTAGCAAATTAGAAATTCCCCCAGCTAGTACTCTGAGCTGAAATGCATTAACTTCTCAATAGCATCCAGAAATCTTCCAAAACTTTCAAAACAGAAGGTTTGACCTTGTCTGCAATTTCTGTGTTGAAAACCAAGACAAAAGGTCATGGTCTACCAAGACCCAGCTGAGTGGCTTATGACACAAATCACCAAATTGGACTCAAAACAAGCCTGAAGATCAGGTTTGCACTCCAGAGTACCCAGCACTGCCTTACCTAACAGGTAACTTGCTCCAAGGCTGTCTCAGGGTAGTGAAACAAGAAACAGGGTGAATGGCTATTTTCCAGCCATAGTATTTCCTTCTCTGATAGTTGTGTCACATGCAGGTGTACTCAAATGTGATTACAGTGAGTCTTAAGAAATAAACCATATTCCTACTTTGTGACAATGATGAAAAGCTGCAGGAGTGATCTTTAAGGTTCAACAGGGCTTTGATTCAAATCTCACAATCATTGCATTGAATAGAAGTAACAAGAAGGAACAACCGAGGTCTGCAAACAGGAATTTGTCTCCAGATTTTTGTAGGCAATAACTTAACAGAAGATTTCACCAACAAAGGAAATTAGGAGATCAATTAAATTTATTTAGTTCTTTTAAGTTATCTTCAGTTTATCATAATCCAGCAAAAATTTGAAGCTGGTATTTCTGCGAGGAGAGGAAAATGAGAATACTTTGATCAGATACAGGTACAGATAAAAATCTTGGAAAAAAAATCTTCAAGTAAGGGAAAATGGTATAAGATTCTCTTAGAAAATTGTCAAAGGTACATTTGCTAATGCTACAGAATAGCATTAATGTTCAGATGAAAGCAGAAAATAAATCTAAGAGGTTTGTTTAGATTTTATTTGTGATTATCCCACTTCAAAATCTAGAATGAGATGCCAGATTATGAAAAATTCAGCCTATTTAAAATTATATGAAGCTTTTTCATCTTTAATATGAGCAATAGATTTAAAAAGTCTATTTTAAAATTTCCTTCCACTGTAATTTTGTAGGATCAAGAAAATTAATGTCAGTTAAATTATAGCAGCAAATTACCTGTCTCTTGACACTATCGTATACAATCAAATATTTTTCATGTTTTCAGCTTCAGAAGGAAGAACTGTATTATAAAAAAGAAAATGCTGAATAGTGAAGAAGAATGCAGATCTTGAAGGAGAAAAATTGCTATTCAATATTATGCCAAAGGTGTAATATTTTTGTATGCTTGTTTTTCCAAACCTTACTGAAAAATATGAGCCTTTAGAGCTGATAAATGTTTTCAAGTCAAAAATATTTTTTTTCTGGAACTATGCTGAAATATCAGAATAGCATTATTATGGTGGAATAGATTTCCAAAATTATCTGGAAGTATGTTTGTTTCAATAATTTTAATCTGGGAATCAAAGTACTTAATAATCTATTTAATTATGAGTGGTAAGAAGCATTTGATTTCTGCCTTAATTGTTAGTATTTCTTGCTTTTTGAAGTTTGAAATCAAGTGGAGGTAATGGAACAGTATTTCATATCAGCATGACCTGGCTTAATGGGCATAATTTAATATTTGTTATGGCCAAACTGGGCATCTAAAATGAATCCAGGGAGTCCTTGAGCATTTGGAGACTTCACCAAGCCCTCTGTCCTGAAAACTTTATGTCTCCTTCAGCAGCCCAAACACTGGAGCAAGGAACTGACTCTTCTTTCCTTTTCTAAACATGTTTGTACTCTGAAACTCGAGGTAAATGTGATCTCTTTGTCTGAATAAGTACTTCCAGTGGAACTCTTTATGAGTCATGTGAAGGATATAGGGTATAAGATGCCTGGCATAGTGAGAATAAGAAAAAACTCTTCCTTCCACAGAGTTTCTGAACATAACGTTGCTGCTACTTGAAAATTTAGAGTGAGTGAGAATTCTCATTGTAACAAGCTGAAGAACACTCAGCCTTTCTGCAGAAATCTGTAGTGTAAGGTTAAGTCTGCCTGTGCTATAAATACCCTATGATGCTATTATGTCTCCACTTGTATTTTAGCAGGTCATATTAATAGAAAGACAAAGCTCTCTGTCATTGCCTACTGAAGTCAGAACAGATAAAATCCTCAGTGACAGAAGCTAGGCAAGGAAAACCATATATAGGCTCATATATCCACTGGCTTGCACAAGGACAAGCCAACAAAACCTTAGCACCTCGTATAAAAAGCCCCTAAGTGTAGATTTAACAGTTTATCTCTGGGAGATTGACTGCAGATTCAAAAGTTGCTCATTCAAGTGCTTGGCTTCTCCTCAGTTTTTCATGTTGATGAAAGTGAGCAGAGAGCTGAGGCCAGTAGCTGGGACAGTGTAACTGGCTGTGGTTCTGTGCACATCTGCAGAGAAATGATGATCTGTGGCAGCTGAGAATCTGTTCCTCTTTCCCTTCCCCTGTTAGGAAGAAACTTACCTGAAGGCAGACATTTTTTGCACATTTATGTTCAGAATTTAAGGACTTGTAAAAAATTAGGAAAATACTTAGATTTTTGATTTTTGCAAAAGCCTTGTCGTTATCTTCCCCAGGACAGGGAAATTGAAGGAAAGGGGATATTCTAGGCTGGGTCCTTGAAGATGGATAATTGTACCTTTAGTAGTGTCCTACCACAGGATAGATGACTTCCTCAGAGTACAAAAGCAGGATGCTGTAATCACAGTGTGTTCATGTGTCCAAAAGGCACATTGCAGCTTCCCAAAGAAGAGTCCCTGTCAGTAACTCTGGAAGATCTGCTAGCAACTCAAGCTTTTGTTCATAGAGACAATATGAGCTATATAAACATGGGTTAACCTACAGTTGGGGGCCAACAAGTCTGATCTGTGCAGGAAATAGAGACCTCCACCCAGTAAGAATGATTGAACTGTTCCTAAAATTAGACAGCTTCAAGTTCTAATGATCTTCAGTAACTGGAAAGGGCCTAATGGTCAGAATTTATCAGATGCTGTAAGATTCAATTGGATATTCTGTTTCCTAAATATATATAGCAAAAAACCTTCTTGGTTTCAAGTCCACTGCTCATATGAGACATCAGACTGTATATTTACATGAGTATTTGAATTAAATAATTTGCAATCTGCACACATAAAAAGCATACCAATTTTTATTTTGTTAAAGGCTGTCTCTAAAGTTCCCAAATCTGTTTACCTTGCTACCTGTTCCCTCAGTATTAGAATGTGCTTCATGTTAGGCACCAGTGTTGGAACATGAAGCCACAGCTAAAACTGAGCATTTAATATCCATTGAAAGGAGATCAGTTTGAATCATTCCAGAAATGCTCATGCTATCTGTCTCCAGCAGCTGTTGTGATATGTAGAGTAAGTGGAGCTGCCAGTGAGGGAGCCTTTGAAATTAAAAGAGATGACGAGAAGGATTGACTCATTTTATATTTAAAAAAAAAAAAAAAAGGTAGATAAACAGACTTTGCTTTCTGTAAGAGGAGGCCTGTGTTCATTGTGTGTCTATCATCTCCAGAGAGTTGACTGGAACAAGGAAAAAGCAAAGGATAGCAGGCTGTAGAATCACATTTTTCACTTGAAAACTGGAATTAACTGCTTAGTAGAATTGATCAGCCCTGCCATGTTTACCAGTTGGATGCTTTGGGGCTTTTGGCTGTTAAGTAAAGGACAAGCTACGTATGTTAAATGGAAAGTCTTTTTTTATGCCAGTTATTTTAATAAAGATCTCACCAAGTTGCTTATAAGCATTAGAAAGGAAGAAAATACTCTTTCAGTTCCATCAAGGAAATGTGAAAGTTTCTTGCAGTAAGTCTGCCTTGGACAGAAAGTAGCTGTTTCTAAGTGGTAGACAGTAAAAAAGTAGCCTAGAGCTAACACCAGTCATGCTCAAACCTTCCCACCAACATATGCCTAAGTAGATCATGTTATATGTTGAATGTTTCTTCCTCTCATAAAATACAAACCTGGTCTAACATACTTGCATTAATTTACATTATCCTTGTCCTTCATAATTTCATAGAATTTCAGGAATGATGCATCTGTAATATATTTAAGTTCTTTTACAACTCCAAAAGCTCTCTCCTTTTTAGCATGGGAAATGAGCGAATGCTTCCTGAAGAGAGTGTTTACTACAGATAATTTCTTGCTGTGACAAATATACACAGTGATTATGCAAAAATATAAAAGAGATTGCATATTCAAGACTAGATCAGAAAGACACAGGAGTAGAGAGAGTTCAGAAAGAGCTATGTGACAACAGAGTTGGAATGGGTATTATTTTGTTTGAGATGTGGAGTGGCAATGGAGGTACATTTGAATAGGGAGATGGAGGGAGTCAGAGCAGGAGGAGTCATTACTCTGGGCTGACTGCACACAGTGGCATAGATTATCCCCTGAGCACAGGTAGGTAAGGACTTGGCTCTCTCTAAGAGAACACTCATGCTGGAGCCCTCACTAACAACTGCAGAACCAAAACCCTTATCTCCTGGGAAGACTGCTGTGGCAGTATAAGGTCAGCTGTTCCTTTACACCTCTGGCTCACAGCCCTGTCTTTAGCACATGCCTTCAAGGATGTGCTGCGTCAGTGGAACCAGCTGCAGGTCCCTGACTGCTGCTGTGGAAGACCCAGCAGCTCAGCTCACACAGATGCAGGAGAGGGCTTTTGGCAGGACTCTCTGTTCATTCGGCTCCTCTAAGCAAGGTAATTTCTGGTACAAGTTTTTAACAAAAAGCTGCTGCCAGAAACATTTTCAAATTCTGCAGAAAGGCAATGACTTTTAAAAACAGTTGCCTATTTGTTATTTGACTTGATTATGCTCAGAAAACTGGGACTTTTCTGCATACATAACAAATTTCTTTAAAATCATCTATTATTATCTCCTCCTCAACAAAGGAACTTATAAATTCCTCAAACCTTGTATGGTCATACATATTTGTATGGCAACATACATATATGTTTGATCAACATGGTGAAAAGAGACTACAATGCTTTCAGTAAGTTTGAGGTGAGGTCCCAGCTGATGCAAATGGAACTTTTACTGTTGTCTTGATGGAGGCTGTAATTCCACTCCTATTAAACCATGGCAGAAAGTGATTTTCCACTTCAAGAGAGTTTTCTAGGCTTGCAGAATATGTCCCTCAATGTCTGAGCACTTCTTGGAAATTTTGTACATCAATAACAACATTTATCTAGTGATTTGAAGATCTCTGTTTTGTTCTCAAACATTTTTGCATCTCTTCTAAACTATGTGGAATCTTACAACTAAACGAGCATTCCTGAATAGCAGGGGTTTCTTGATGCAAAAATGTCAACCTCAAACACCACAGTCTTGCCAGGAATGTTGAAAACACCAAGAGAAATATTCAGCCTGCTTCCTTCTCCCCTCATCTCTACCCCTCGCACCCACTAAAGCTTTGATTTAAGCAAATGGGCATTTTCTGAGGAAAAAAATATTTTCAGTGGAAATTCATCCAGTAGCTCTTTTTCTCTGTAATTCAATACTTCCTATTTTTAGTTTAGCATGTGTTTTTCATCCCATTCTGGTAGATACATATTAGACCATTAGACCATTTGAACGTACATTCTGATTTTCACTCTGAGCACAATCCCACTGTTATAAACTGTTTGCAGTGGAATCAGTTTAAAGCAAGGCCAAAGGATAATAAAAACAATTTCCATTTTAGAGGAGGCTTTCTGACCAACTCCAATCTACATGCAATATAAAGCAGCTAAGATAAAACACAGCTAACACAAGTACAATTACAATGCAAATATTCTTCAAATAGCAGATACATTTAGAAGGTCATTAGACTGACAGTTTTTCAGAAGAAAGGCAGGAGTATGAATATCTATGTGATGAGCAAAGTACTTGATCACTGTGCAAGAATTACAGAGCAAAACAGCAGAAATTTCAATGAACTGAGAATGCAAGCTTGCCTAGGCTTATAGGGTAAGATATATTTTTTCCTTCTATTTTCCAAGAGAATTCAGAAGCCGCTTTGAATTAGTAAGTGTGCTCCGTAGCATATGTCTCTGGAAGAAATGGTTTCCTGTGGCTTGGTGAGAATGTTTATGTAAATAAACTCTGCAGTAGCTACAAAGGATCCTGGTCCAATTTCTGTGTGAAGTTTCCTGAAGAATTCCACTAAAAATCCTAACTTTTTTTGGCATCACTTAGAAATACAGAGAACCTGAATTGCATTCTGAGGAAACATCTCCTCAGTACAGCACAGACAGCATTAAACTCCTTGTGATGGTCCTTGCCTTTATCATACAATTTATCAATCTCATTGCTAAGTGCAAGGAAAGCTGCAAGGAGACAGAGATAAGAATTCCTGAATCTGTAGTGGAAGCAAAATTAATTAATTGGTACAGATAAATCTTCTGGCTTAATTAATCACTGTGAGTGGGCTTCCTGGTAACATTGGAGACAATACCTACCAATCATTCTCTCTAAAAGAAAAAAAAAAAAAGAATAACTTTTGCATTCAACACCAACCAGGGCAACTTCAGTTTCTGGTGCTGGCCACTGTCTTTGCTTAAGCTGAGTCAATGATTACTGCAGCATGGGGATCGTAGTCATTTGCCACTGTGTGAAAGAGCTTCTGGGACAACTTTTCACAAACAAATAAATTAATAAATACTTTGGCCAGAAGAGCTGTGTCCTATCAAAAATGAGATCAGCTTGGTTTCCCTGCAAGATTCTAGCTTATGTTTATGTGTATCACTCCACATATTCCTATCTGACATGGATAAGTGGGCTCAAAGGGTTTTCTCATCATTTTATAATAGTTGCTGCTCATGGAAGAAGGACTGCAAATACTAGAGCAGTCCAACCATAGCTATAAAATCAGCTATCCACTATTTACTTTTCCACATTCCGACCTCCCAACTATTTCTCTACCTTGGATACTGCTTTCTCCTCTAAATATTAAAAGAAAAACAAAGCCGTGAGGTAAACCAGATGTGCAAGGTGTATATTCTATGGTGCTGGGCTCTTACAGCTAACAGTGTTAGATATTCAAACTCACAAAATATAATTAACTATTCAAGAAATTTCCCCCCTCCAATTTGTTATACATGCCTGAATGAATGTTAATGGGGTCACATAGCTCTTTGAACTGCTGCTGACAGAACAATAAAGAGTTCCTGTGGTTTTCAAGAAACAGCACAGTATAATTTTGCTTGCTTTGCAAGGGCATTTCTTAATGATATCATTATACCCTCTAAACTCCTGGTCCACTCTCAGAAACTCACAACACTTCAAATGACAAGTTACCTTCTCTTCTCCCTTGGAGAACTGAATCTCAATTATAATTTATATTGTGTTACTTACTCAGTAAATATTCCTTTTCTGTGCCTCTGAGAGGTGCCAGCTATGGTATTTTAATGAAGCACCCCCATTTTATAGCCTCCCTACCCTGGAACTGGAACAACAGCATTTAAAGAGCTAGATCTCTTACCCAGTTCACTGAGTGAGGAAGGCAAATGAATTCCATTTGTCTTAAAAGACAATGAAAATAACTTAGTTTTGTCTCTGATCCAGAGATAAGTTATGCCTGAACAGTACTGCCTAAGAACATATAAATAACCTTACTAGTAAATTCCTGCCATCTGTGATAAAATTAACTCAAATGATTGAAGTATTTTACTTTGACTGCTTGCACTACTTTGAGTTTGTTTATTTTGCAAAGATATTCTACGCAAATTAGCTTAGGAATGTTTGTTAAACTAACAAAATAAGCAAACGTTGCTATTAGCTTGAGTAAATTTATTTGTTATCTACCTCTGAGGATTGCCCCGCTTTGTGTGTATAAAGGAAAAAAAAATGAAGAAGAAAACAACCCTTTGTAGTAGTGCATTCCTTTTCTTTGAAGCCAATGCCAAAAGTACATCTGTAAGATGCCAGGTTTAGACAGAAAGAAAGAAAAAGTCAGGAAATAAGCTTGCATGCTTATAGGAGATTTTGCAAATTAATCATCTTTGATAACTTTTATTTCAATTGGAAATTTTGGGTAGTACAAATTCTGTAATAACATCAGAACATGATTTTCAGAAATTAGGTTTTAACAACAGAGTATTTCATTGGATACTGACATTGTTTAAAAAAATACATGAATTAAAGACACTTCTGAGCATTTAGTTGTCAGGCAGCAGTTTCTCCTCAGAGCAGTATCTCTGGTCTGGGTCTGCTCAAATTACCCTGGACTGGTCAGTAAATATCCGTGCCTCTGGCATAAACAGGGGCAAGCAATCAAGGATTTCAGTGCAGTGAATGCTCAATTATGTCACCAGTATAACAAACCTCATTGTGGTTACCACAGGCAAAAATCATTATGTCCTTTGTTTTGTTTATTTGGGAGGTGGTGTCCAAGCCCAGAGAGCAGCTCCATGCCACCTCTCCCCAGACCCTGGAGGCTGTGTTCTCAAGGCAGGCCTCTTTGATCTGGGCTGGTTGGCACACTAAAAGAAGATGTGAAAGAACTCTTGGCAGGAACATTTCACTAACGATGAAACATCTGTTGATTTCTGTGTAGATTGCATCCTTTTGAGAAACCTGTCACCTCAATAGGGACAGATTTGAAAGATGCAACATAGGTGAAGACTTTCAACCCTTCTGATTTCTTTTGTCATTCAGCTGTTGTTGCATGTGAAGCAGATCTTGCACCCTTTAGAAAATTCAAAATGCTGTTTGAACACGCTAAATGCAGAAAACCACCAACTTGAAAATTACTTGTCTTTTTCTTTTTATCAGTCTTTTTGTACTTTCAGTCATGAGCTGACTTTCCCCCTGCATTTCTCCAATCATTAAAGCACAGCAGAACTTCACAAGCGGGAGTATTGTTACACTGCCATGATGGGAGATTTTGTGAAGCAGAACAGTTAATGCCATTTCTCTCTCTTTTTTTTTTTTTTTTTTTTGTTTTGGGGGTTTTTTTGGTTGCTTAGTTGGGCAGTTTTTTTGTTCAGGGTCAGAATTATGTAAATGAGTTCATCAGCAACACATCAAACATAAGGTTCCTGTTGGGAAATAGACTATTAAATAACTGAGGATTTGATTCTGTTCAATGTGGTTAAAATGAGCAAACAAACAGCCACTATCTCTCCCTAATCTCCCCCAAAAGAGGGAAAAAACACATCCTGGAATAAAATAGAAATGTCTGAGCCAATGCTATGTAAGCTAACAGGAAATCATTAGATATATACTGCCCACCCTCTCTAAGCTACACGTTTCATTTTGAAACAAATCTGTACTTGGAGGCATCAGTAATTATTTCCATTTATTTTCCACTTCAGTGATATGTAAAGCTGCAGTTTTGATATAGCTTGCCAAATGCCTCTGTTGCTTTACATAAAAGGTTCACAGGAGGCAGAAATATTTGCCTGAGGGATAAAAATAAACATATTCAAACAAACAAGATGCTAGTAAAAATGTAGTAAATTCTGAAATTCAGTGGAAAACTGACAGTATTTCTCCCTGTGCTTATCTAAGCATGACCATGGCAGAGTCTGGTGGATCAAAAGCATGGAGCATTCAGGCATCCCCACTGATCTCTCACCTGCTCCTAAGAGGCACTGCTGACTCTTCTGCAGAGGATGGAGTGAAGGCCTGGTGGGTGGGGAGCTGCTGAGCTGAAGGTTTATTTTTCCTCCTGTAATGATGGAGTGAGCACTGCTGATGGGAAGGGCAGGGAGGGGAGAACCACAGGGCCTTTTTCTCCACTTTTCTGAGCAACCCCACACACCCTCTGTGTCCTGGTGTGGGAGGAACCAGTGACTGTGACCATGAGGTGAAAGCTGGACTGCAGCACTATTACTCCTGTGACCAAAAGCCAGGAACAGCAAAAGATCCCTAATTCCCCAGCTATGCTCTGGCAGAAAACCACACAGACCTCCCCAGTGCTTTTCAACTTTGTAGGAGTTCTGCACAAACCACAGGAATCAAAGGGGAGAGAGTTTCATCCAGACCCCTCCTGCTACTGCTGCGTTCTACCTGGATTTCTTTGAGGAGT
The DNA here is from genome assembly GCA_013397295.1 of Polioptila caerulea. Lineage (NCBI taxonomy): Eukaryota > Metazoa > Chordata > Aves > Passeriformes > Certhiidae > Polioptila > Polioptila caerulea. Next base: position 359,619 of record VYXF01001053.1, read on the forward strand.
GCATGGAAAGCTCACAGCAGGTCCTTTCCTTCAGGTGGGCAAGAGACTGTCAGTCAAGGCAGCTACTTCATAATATGCTTACTGCCTCCCTCTGAAAACATCCAAAATCCCCACACTCCTCCTCTCTTTTATCTCCCTAGGCCCATGGGTTGTTTTTTTTTAAACAGATATGGAAGTGCAAACAAAAAATTTAAAACCCTTACTTTGCATTTGCAGTCTAGGTTTTGAGTCTTTGAGGTGCTTGCAGTTAATGTCCTCAAGATTTTGTTGGCAACATTTTCTCCCCATTTGAATAAAAGCCAAGCTTTCATGCAGTATCACAGGAACTTAATGCTCAGTCTTTAAGAGAATCTTTGAAAATCACAAAGTTCATTGCCAGTGCTGATTCTGTGTCTCCACAGAATATGTTTTGCAAACATCCTCCCTCCTTTTCAAGGCCACTTGTGAGCTGGCTGCTGCTGCTGGCCTCACAGAAGAGACAGCTGTGTTGGATGTGGTTGTGATGGCAAGGGGGTGGTAGTTAGCTAGGATGCAGGAGTAGGAGAGATGGATGGAGAGGCAGAGCCTCTCTCAGCCAAATAACACAAAGCATCCATTGCCCTTAGCAAGGTTTTGTGATTAGCTCCAACACTTCCTTCATCATCAAATTCACATCAGTGTCTTTTCTAATTGGAAGTGTCGCTTATTTTCAGCTAAAGTAGCTCATTACAAAAGACATCCTCCTTTGGATGTAGTCAAAAGGACTCTCTTTGGTGTACAAGATGTACAGAGACTCTCAATACTTACTTTTGCAGCGACAATGAGGGCTGTTTTTTTCTCTCAGGGTGAAAGATTAATATTTAAGAAATCATTTTCTCCCTCTTTACATCAGAGGAACAGGGCTTACATTGAGCATGGAGTGCTGTGTTGCCATTTGTTCACACTAGCACTGAAGAATCAGGCAAGAACAGCAAGCTTGATTTTATTGCCACTTGCACACCTTCTGAACTTCCATGAAATAAGGAAAATTGAACAGGGAAGAGCCTCACATTACTGTTGATTTAGCTGGAAAATCAACTCATCTTGTCTAGTAAAAAATGGGCACAGTTTGATTTGGAGATCATAGATTCAGAACTGTGCTCTAGTGATATTAGAGACCCCTTACTCTTCCTGTTGAAAGATCAGTTCTGACCAGAAAAGAGTGATGTGTGCTATCAACCACTACAGCATCTTGTCTAGGAGTGCAATAGATCCTCCATCACCTGAGCTAAACTAGTGAAGGCTTTCAGGCTTACTTGAAATCATGTGCTACCCCTAGCTGGATTTCCTGGGCAGTTTGCAGCCACCACTTGCTGAAAATTCAGTGATCTTTGCTGAACAGTAGTCCAGACCAGATTTCCATCTTGCTTTATTCTACCACTTAAAGCTCTGCATGGCTGGAAAACAAGATCTCCTTGTTCAGTTACTCAGTAGCTTTTCAAACACACAATGCACTTCTACTGCTCTAAGCCCTGTTGTACCCTGGGGTTTTTTTGTTCAAGACTTTAAGACTGGCAGCAATGTGAGGTTAGGAGGAAAATGAACATGTACCACTTACAAGGAAGCACAGGTGTTCCAGTACCAGAACAAGGAGTTTTTGAATAGGAAAAGGTCTAAATGAGGCACCTAGCAGGGTTTTGTTATCTATGAGGTCCTTGTACCTCCTCACACAGCTATTTTATCACAAAAAAATGCATTAATAAGGTGTTGATCTGTAACTGTATCCACAGAGTGTCTTGGTGTGCTATAAATGGAGGAGAACAAAATGTCCTTTTCAGGTGAAAAGACGGGTTTAAAAAAGGTGAAAACAGGTTTAATAAAGTGGTTAATCAAATAAACCTGCATTCTGATTGCAATGAGAGATCTCAATGGGAAGGAAAAAATGTTTCAGTGAGAACTCTGCATCGTCCATGAGAAAGGAAGAATGGATAAGCAAGCATCACTGAGGTAGCACCCCTGGTGTAAGTGGAAAGGAAAAAATGTTTTCATTTGAAAAGCAACTGTGTGCTATCAAGAAATGGCAGTGAGTTTTTGTACTCTGCTTGTATTCCACCCATCATGAGTTTAAAGCCTCCTGCAAAACAAGAGAGATTTTTGCTGACCCAGCAGTCTGTCAGCAGGCAGCTGGGCTTCAGGGCACTCAGTCAATGGCACGGCAATTATTTACAAAGAAGAACAAGTAACCTCTAATTCTTTGGGTCTTAGTTGCCTTTCACCTCCCCCACCCTCTTCACAAATACAGGACTAAAGAGAGGAAAAGAAACCTAAAAATTCTCTCTTTGTTGTCAGAGGTAAGGGGTGGGGGGAAGGAAAAAGAATTACATTTGCATTTTCTCCAGTTTTACTTTCCAAATCCTATAAAAAAGGAAGTTTAGATCTAATTGCAGAGTAAAAGTAAGGAAATACAGGGTCTAAATACATCTGCTTTTCCCAAAATAGGTCTTACTTTTTGTTCTTTGCATCCATTTCTGGGAACTTCAGCCTATATTTAGGTTTAGAAATCCCTGTGAGATGCAGGAGCTGGGTTATTCGCTGTAGGGGAGCAGTAAGGGAGGAGGTGTTGTAGGAAGGTGGGCTCAAGATCCCAAGAAAGCTCATTGCAGTAGGTGCAGATGTTGGCAGATGATCCAAGCAGAGGTGAGGGGTCCAAAGATGGAGAGCTGAGCAGCCATCACTACCAGGAGATCAGCATTTGGGGCTCCTGACCAGAGCCGTGAGGGATGGTAGAGGAGAGCCTGGGATGGAAGAGCAGGGAAGCTGGGGGGTTTAGGCAGAAGGAGACATAGAGCAGAAGGCTGGAAGAACCAAGGAGACTCAGAGTTAGGTGGTGCTCTTGATAGTTTTTTGGGGTGGGGTGGGGTGGGGTGGTCTTATATGCACCAAGAAGTTTTCTGAAACTCTGATCCAAGATGGATTTGTGGAATTAGAAAAAAACTGGAACTGGATCTTTGGAGTGCTAAGAGCTGTGGGTTGTGGTTCAGTGGAATGGGTAAGGGGTCTCCAGGGCTGTTAGGCCTAAAGGTACAGACAAAGCTTAAGAGGTTGACTGGGGATATCTATGGCACATCACTCAGATGTTCTTGCAGTGATCCTGATTTGAAATGGGGAACACACCTCACATCCTTTGGGAAAGAAATCTCCCTTTTTCCAGCAGGATCACTAGGGCCTGTCAGGTGGTCTACACGAAGCCTGCAAGTGCAATTAAACATTTAGTCAGCTTTAGTATTTCATAATACTGTACAAAATCTATATCTAGACCTCACTGATAGCCCTAAGTATGGAAAAGAGAGTTGCTTAGAACAGGAATGGCAGTGTGGAGGTTACCCTCCCTTAATCACTCTCTCAATTAGCATGTGAAGCCAGAAGGATCTTAACACTATATTCAAAGGAAAATACCATCAGTATTTTAAGAAGCTAGCATCCTTATGAACAATCAGGGGGGTTTCTCACTCCCCAGATTTTCTTCTGCCAACAGTTCTCCGCACCAGCTGGCCTCCATCACTCCTAGAAGTGTCTTTTTCGTACCAAAAACTCACAGGACTGTATTTCACTGAATCATCATTTTTTCTAGTACAGTTTGTGTGTATTCATACATAACAGTTCCTTGAAAAGGTCAGGACTATGATTTTGAGTAAGCTAATTGGAGTTGAAAGCAGTGTCAGCTCCAGAATAAGTTCTAAGACAACTGTGTGCATGCCTCTCATACTGCAGCACCCACCAGTCAACCTCCTAGAATTAAAAAGTCCACAAATTCATAAGCCTCTTAACATAATGTAGACACTAAGGAACTGGTATTTCTTTGTATTTTCTCTTTTGCTTACTGAGATTGGAAGAATTTCTGTTTTGAAATCTCAAAATCCCTGGTGATCGGCTGCATATGCTTCTCTATTCCTAAATTATTCATTTTTCTCACCCCCTGATCTGGAGCCTTCTTCAGGTGGTGGTAGCAAACAGGTTCAAACTTTAATCTGCCATATGTTTATTGTAGCTACAGCCATAAAAATAGGAGCAGTATACTGGTTCATAGTTTAATCAATACCCTTAGCTCTTTATCTACCTTTGGATTTTATAAATTGAATTGTCAATACTACGGTGCAGGTACATTTCTTAAAGTCCGTCAGAAGATTTGAAGACACGTGGCTATTTTAATCTAGACTTAGAAAATACTCCTTGTGTTACTCTATTGATTTTGCTCCTTAGATCCTCCAATTCAAACCTCAGAAGTCCTCCTCCCTCCCAGCAGTACTTGGTTACTGGGGTCTTTCACGGAGAGCTAGAAAATTATTTTACTACATGCATATATTACTGTAGAAAAGATGGTTGCCAAATGGGCTTGTAAAGCTTTTGACATTCCTTACAGCATGGGGAAGCAGTTAGATTTGCTACCCTTTGGATTAAGAGTGTGAGGGGTGAAAAGCAAGATCCCTTTTGCAGTCATGGTCCTGGCTACAGGAGCTGTAAATCTAGTATCAAACCCCTGTGCATTTCTGAACACTCCTACACGACTCATGAAGTGCCACTGTTCAGCAGTAGCCATCTTCCTGACAGCAATAATCATGTTACAAACACCAGTCTGTTCAGGTATTTTTATAAATACAAACATATATCTGTACATATGCACATACATAAGGTGATGAAGGTCTCTTCCAGCACTGATGTTCTGCTGCAGCTCCAGTGAGCTCCTCACAGACCTCTCTCTGTGCTACTGGAATTGCTGCAGGACTGTCAGGAATGTGGATCAGCCACCTCAGTTCATGCTCTCCAAGAGTCCAAAGGTCCTGTGGGATCTGCTGTCATCTCAAAGTGGCACATCCTCAAGAATACACTGGTGCATTCCTGTCATCGTAATATTTGCATAAATGTCATTGGAAAAATTACACAGAGAACTTTCCTGTGCAGGCATGGTTTTACCCATGGCCATGTAGATCTTCTGTTTGTCATCAACTGTATGACAAACTGTATAACCATTTTTTTTCCCCATGAGTAAGTTTCTAATTTTGGAAAACAACTGTGGATTATTCCTATGTATGTATATGCATGTGCTTTGTTTAGCAGAGGTCTTTAATAAGAACATCAAGATTTTGCCTGCTGAAGAAGCAGCACAGTGGAAGTTTTACAGCTGACTTTACAGTAAGCTTGTTCAAATATGTCTCAGACACATCTTTGGCATAGCTGCCATTATTTTCATTGAATCCCAGTTTTACAATTTTACATATATTGAGACTAAGAAAATTAAGAATAACACGCACCTAATCTTCTTTAGGCCATATACAATTCATTCAGCCATTTACCAGCTATTTTAATTTCCAAAGTTGCAGGTACTTCATAGCATTTGATATTTTAGGCAGTTCTTTTTTCCTTCTTTGAATATTGATAAGATATGCTACAGGGAAGGTGGTAAGAGACTTTGATTCATGAGTTATATTTTGCAATAGATGCAAAAATATGAAATAGAAACTTCCTTTTTCTCAAGTTCATAAAACCAAGAACCATTTTCTCTGGGGCCATTTTGTCTTCCATCCACTAGCTTAAAGAATTTGTATCCATTTGAATTTTGCCAACAGCAAGAGCTGACAAGTAAATGTAGCACGTACATGAATTCCCAGAACTGACAACAAGGGCAAATCTTTTGCTGACTTCAGAACCAAAGATTTCAGCCTAGTAAGTAATTTTGAACTATTTGCCCTTCTAAGGCTTTGTAGTAAAGGGACTGGACACAAAATGTGAATCTGGGAAGCTATTGCTACCATTTTTTGAACTGCAGATATTCATTTATAATATCAATGGTTAATGCATTTATTACAGGAAAGAGTAATATTTCACATCACTGAAGTTCATGCATTTTTCCTATGTTGGCTAATGTGTGTCTTTCTTTCTAGCTGTGATTGACATTTACTACAACTTGCAAATAAGCAAACACCTTCTCAAATAATATTATTGTTATTTCAGCTGCATATAGAACTATTCAAAAAAGTTCAGAAAAAAAACCAAAACAAATTTTTAAAATGCACACTTTTTATTAACTAAGAGTAAGTAGCTGTAATTAAAAAAATGCTCTTTCTGCTGCAATGATACTTTGTTTCTCACCTCCTTACCTATTGATTCCTGGGCAGGGTAGAACAGCACAAGAGGAAATATGCATGAGACTAAAGTTGGACAGCTGATAGTTGTACCAGATGTCATGGCATTTCTCCCTTTTCCCTATCCCTGGTAGGTCGTTCCACAGGAACTTGTACCTGTGAGAATTTATGTGAGGGGGACATTGTTTTATCAGAAGACTGTCTCCCAGGGAAGGAAGGGGGCTTGCTGCTTATGTTTAGTACCACAAATTTTTAGCACCTCTCTGCACCTAGGACAGGATATAAGATCCAAGGACTAAGAGGGCATTCCTGGAAGCAAAGGTGTTATCAGTTCCAGGGTGGACAACAGAAGGAATCCCCTCAGGGAGACCCTGGAGGAAGAGTCTAAGGGACTTCTTGAGACACCCATCCTGCTTGCTGCTCCTCTGAGCCATTCTCCTCCCTGTTTGCCAGTGTACTTGCTGGAATAAGTCCTCTCCTCAGAGGTCTGCAGGACATGATTAAAGAATGTAGCCCCCATGAACACATATGTTCTGCTTTCAGCATCCAGTCACTGGTATTTCTTCCAAGTGCTCTGTCATTTCCTGGGCAGATCTCAAGAGGGCTGAGTTCTGCTCATGTAGCCTTGTTTGTGTTCAGTGCTCCTCTTCAGCTGGGCAAAATCCCTCATTTTTGCCTGAGGCTCATTAACCTGGGTTAATAAACTCTCATTATCCAAGGTTTCCTCAATCGACTGCTGAATTGATGATGAGCCTTCCAATAGATGGCTACCTCAGAGAGAGAGGTTTAACATCATGTAATTAAAATCCCCATTATTCTAGCATGAAGGTGACTGAACTGACACAGAGCAAACTATGCCTACTAATTCAGAAAATAATGATGCAGAGAGAAGGCACTCAGCACTTCTCCCATCAGGAGGTCTTCCTATGCCTGTGCAGGACACAGCCTAAGGAACTTCAGATGCTGGGAGAGACAAACAAGTCATTTAAAACTGGAGACTGAGTCAGGAGACTTACAGAGTACAGCTTATATACACTGCAAGAGAAGGGGCAAAAGATGTCTGAGATAATCAACTTAAGACCTAGTTGTGAGCTAAAGGAGATTGATGTGAAGGAAGAAGTGCTGCTTCAGGTGTGGTGTGGCACATCCACACAGCATCAAGTGGAATTACTAAATTAGGCCATGTGTAGTCAAGAGATGCACTCTACGATGAGGTGCAAGGATGACTTTGGTGCTCTTAGACTTGTCTTGTTGACTCATTTCCTTCCCTTTTACAAGTCAAATTATTTTTCTGAATATCAAGTATATGTTACTGTCCTGGGTATGTGTCATCTCCTTCCTAGTGAGGTTTGAAGAAAATCTTTTTCATTGAGTTGTCCTTGAGAATGCTGATTTATAAACTACATATCTTCAAATAATGTACTTAGGTAGTACCTCTGTGGTATTTTTTCCTCAGGATTTTTATATTTTTGTGTCTTAAGTGAAATAGAGACTGTAAAACTATTTTGAATGTGTTAAATGTCCCAGGCAATAGTTTCAAGCAAAACAGCCGTGACAAGAAAGAAAATGAGGATGCCTAGATATATATTCATTATATCAGAAATTGAACTCAACAGGGGATGGTACAATTTTCAAGTGATAATAACCAGCCTGATTAATTCAAAGCCATGTGTTAATATTACTAAAGCAAAACTTTATCCCTTATCTGTTCATGTCTGGGCAGGTGATTTCTGGTATCAACAAAGAATGATGGATTTTTAAGGGTAGATTTGAATTTATTTCCAATCAAGGTTATTTGCCAATGGGATTATGAGACTGCTCAAGTCAGTTCAACCAAACAACTTAAAGCATTTAAAAATTTGGACCAATTTAAGAATATCATTAAATTTCAAAGTTAGTTTGTCCAGATAACAAGTAAAGCTGTGTTAAGACTACTGGAAAACAAAACAAAAGCATCCAATCAGGAACAACTCCAACTTTAGACCAACCCCTGCTATAGAGCTCTGAGACAAATGAGGGAAACAGGAATAAAAACATTCTGACAATTTTTCCATCAGCAACCCAGTTCCCTGGGTCCTGGTATCTCCCGGTGCCCTTGAGTGACTCAATATGTCCCTGTCACATGAGCAAAATGAAGTTGCCTTTATAACATTTCTGAATGAGAAATGTAATAATGTGTCATTTGGTCGCCTAAAGTCCATGCTTTCAGCCACAGAACAAATACAAGGATGGGTCTTGTAGTCTTCTGAGATCTCTACAGATGCTACATGACACACAATATACATTTTTCTTCCAATACTTTTGAGCCCACAAGAGATAAATTCTCCAGTAGGAGCTAATGTCTTTAAACAAACCCAGCATTCCAGTGTTTAGTCCTCCCCAGACCTACAGTCTGACCAGATTTCATTGTGGTCTCTCTCTGTCTGGATGTATGACATATAGATTTTTTGGAGTTTTTTTATTTAGATAGGAGGATCAGCCTCCACTTCCCAGCCAAGCAAAAACAGTTTCCAGTGGATATTTACAAATAGGATTGAAGGACTTTAGCTTTGTCATGAGAGGGGGTAGGAAAAAATTTGGAAGGAATGTTTATTTCAACCCTCAACCAAAAGACTTGGGTAGACTGCTAACGCCTGACCCTGGTTCTGCCCCCTCAGTTGTACCCAGGCTGCATTTTCACCTGTTTCCAGACTGGTTTTAGAGAAGTATTTTCTGTTCAATTTCTATTCGCACTCACTTTTTATGGGCCAGGTCTTGTTTAATGCATTATTGTATAACACTGAAAACAAAAGGAAGAATAGGATTGCTTCCCAATTTCCAAGTTTTTCAGTCAGGCATGTCTGCTTAGCACTAGAACTTCACATCCTGCAGCTCCTCTGTGTTAAACAGCAGGAACAGCACTTACCCTCTAACATATATTCAAGTCATATGCCTGAATTGTGCTGAGGTTTTCTGGTTTCTGGACAGATTTTGAATATATATCAGCTGTAGAGTTGTGAATAATAGCTGTATTTTCAGTATCATTACCAAAATCAGTAACTGAGAGAGCTTATCTCGGAATACCAGACTAGATGGATTGTGGGTCCAATCTAAGTCCCTCTGTGCTATTATGGAGAAGGTGATCTGGAAATCAAATTATAATTTTATGCTGTGCATATCACCTTTTCCATATAAAATATGTGCCATAAGTTTAATAATTAAATTATTCCATACTGTGCCTAATTAAAATTCATCCTCAGAGTGACAATAGAATACCTGCAACAGCTTAATATGGGAGACATCTACATAATGCAGCAAAACCTCATAGCTGGCAGGATGATGCAGACATTTTTTTTCCTACTACACCCGATTATATCTACTTTTTTCTCATCAGTTTAATGGACAGTTCAGCATAATCCAACAAATATTCCACTGGCCAATAAGACATGTTTATCATTAGACCACCTTGCCCAGACTGTTTTGTTCAGATTCTTCCATAAAGAAATACCTAAAATGCTACATAAAAATAGTGTTATCTTGGATTTTGACAGTGATTCATACTGAAGACAGCTAACATGAGCTGCACAACAAGGAGCATTATCGGGTGTTCATGAGTTCACAGGCCAAAAATGTTAATGACATTGAATAAGTTGTTTATTCATTGTGGCCACAAACCACACTGAATGCTTCATTACACACTTAATGACTAGAGATGAACAAATTGATTTTCTAAGTCGTTGTCCCAGTGTTACAGTTGGGAAAGCAATTGTTGTGGGTCAAAACAAAACAGAAAGCATCCAGTTCATTCTTTGACTTGCAAAAGGCTTCATGTCATTTTTGAATGTTTCTTTCTCCCTTTTCATATCACACCGAAGCTACATATTAAAACAAAACTTGGAAATAATTCAGTTTGTGCATTTGCTTGATTTTTTCCTCGTTCCTTTTTTGGCAAGATGCTTCATCAGATAAATATAAGTAATTTCAGTCAATCTTTTGTTTCTTCAGGGAATAAACCACTTTCTCAACAAATTTTGACCACATGGGTCTTGTTTTTACAGCTGAAGCAGACAAATGCTCTACTCACTAGTGCTAGTCTGAAAATTGGATAATTTCTCTGGTGACAACCACCCCAACTAAGAAAGCCCCCTGGAGCTGTGTGCATATATGTTATTTAAAATATGTTCTCATGTCGGAGTAGTATTGTAGCTTTCCTGAACAACTTTTGACTCAGACAGCAAATGCTTGATGTTGCTAGAAATTATACTCCAAAAAGTATGCTTTTTTTTGTTGTGATCCAGCTGTTCCTACCTGAAATGAATTGGTACCAAATCTATTGCCTTGCAGTGTTAAAAACTAGATAGCACTGGGTGGAAGAGTAGCTGTCCTTCACTGAGGGATGCAGAGTTTCAATTTGGTCATGTTGTCAGCAAAATCATCTCTTGTTTGCCTGTCTAAAGGGTTAAATGGTCACAGAAGAATGCTTAAGTGTTCTAAAGGGCTTCCTGTGGTTTCCCAGTCTGGAGATTGTTTACTTTGCAGAATAGATGGTATTGCCAGGGCCAAGGGAGAAGAGTTTTTAAGTGCTCCCTGCGGATCAGGGAACAGAGAGAAATCCTGAGGCAGAGGGTTGACCTGTGGTGAGGATATTCATGTCTGGATTCTAAGGGAAGGTTGTGCATATGCCCTGAGGAAGCAGGGGAGACACATTGCTTCTCTCAACCAAGCACTGCAACCCTCCAGTGCTCTGGAAGGCTTCAGTGAATTGCTTCCACTTAGAGGCTGAATTAAGCTTTATGGGTGTTGTGGGTTGTTGATTTTTTCCTAAACCCAAAGGATTTTATGGATGAGACATTCTGTTTTACAAGATTATATTTTTTTTAATGATTGCTTGTTTCTATCTTCACCTGTTTTGGTACTGTACAGAAAGCGTGTCGAGTAGCTGCAAATGCAACAGTGGTTTCAGGGGAATTTTTAGGAAATACACTTCATTGCATTCCCAGGAATAAAGACAGCTACAGAAATAAAGGGCACTGGAATAAGGGATGTATTCTATCTTCTAGAAGTTGCTGTAGTCCTCATGATCTCTTAAGAGTCAGCATTTCCCTCTAGCTTTCTAAGATATGAGTATAATAAATTGTAAGGAATTCTTAAATATTTCTTAAATATTAAATATGTCACATTTTGGTAAACTGAGATAGCTTTAATACCCTTTTCAACCCTTTTACTTTACACTGAGTTCTACTAAACACTTGCTAATACCAGGAGGTCCAGAAGTAGGCTGGAGAATGTCACAGAATGGCAGGTGCTGAGCTTTCAAATGGCAAGTGCTTCTAGGTGAAGTGACATGCTGTTGTTTTCCCTTTCCTTGCAAATTGTTTTCTTACAATCAATCATCAGCTTTTATTCAACCCTTTTTCACCTTAGAAAGCCCACATGCCTCAGGCTTGGAAGTGAATCTGAAAAGGAAATGTCAACCTAATGAAAAACAAGCAAGTGTTTTGAAAAGTCACAGTTTGTACTTGTGGATGTTCAACACCAGAGTGCTGAGCCAGGTCAGGTTCTCAGGTAGTCCAAGGAGATCTGCTACCATTGGGTCCTGAGGTCGTTGTCACACAGTGAAATCTGCTCAGCAGCTCTCAGCTCCAAGGATGACTTGCAAAATTATCCACTCTGTATGCAACAGAACCAATGTGATCATAAAGATCCTGATTTTTTTTTAAGAAGTTTTTATACCTTGTTGTTTAAGCACTGCATGGGAGTGCAGAGCTCTCGCAGGATTCACTAGTGTCAGAGGAGTGCATGTAAAATTTTCCTGGCTAGCACTGAAATGTTCCTGGAGCACACATGGTGTTACTCACAGGAGGGTACCTAACTTGAGACATGAGGAGGAGGAACTGAAAGAACTCTGTATTACAAAATTTGGGATCCCGATTCATGCCCTCAGATGCCTGACCACTTCCACAGAAATGCTTTTTGTTATTTTTCCCAGTGGAAAATCCTCCTACAAGACCCGAAGAGTCCCAAAAGAGTATTTCAGAGAAACAAGTGATTAGCTATTTACTGTGGCAATAATAAAATATGCTGAAAAGGCAAAATCAGAGAAAAAGAAATCATGATGGTAAGGAATCCCCTTCCTTATTTCATAACAAACCCAGGACAGCATTGCAGATGACTGGGTCCCTTCTGTTTTATTAAGAAATCTTTTGATAAAGAAAGCTAAACCTTGCAGTTTATCCCCAGGCAGGCTATCTGGACTCCTAAGGTATAAAATATCTTCAAAAATTTCAATCACTTTGTTAATTTTCTTTTTTTTTTTTCATCCATGGATTGGAGAGTTATGACCTAATTGTCATTAGAGAAGTCATTTGAGACAGAAAAAGATCTTTCAGGAAAAAAAGTAAACAGGAAGCTCTTAACTGAACACTGAAAGTACTCTGTGAATATAGCAAATTTTATCCTGATTTTGTGCTACTTCCTTTAGCCACTACCAGAGACAGGGTGTTGGATCTGCTGGATTTGGCTCAGCAAAATAGGACCTTCCTATTTTTTCATGAATTTTTCTGTTTTTTACAGAAATTGAAATAGAGCAAGAAAGTGTTGAGCTCCTGAGTATTTGTCCTGTTAATTAGTCAGAGGCAAATAAAAGGCAATCAGAGATCACACTGGTGTCAGCAGTCATTAACACAAGCAAGTAAGGTCAAAGGATGGAAGAGAAGGAAGCAATGTTCAGATCTAGTTGTGCAACTAGGGAAATTTCACATTCATGTATTTCCTGCTTTCCCTGACAACAAAAAAACCAGGTAACATTCATGTACCAAACCCAAGGGCACCTGGGTCACTGATCACCTGCACAGGCCCACCTTTAAATGTTGTCAGAGCCATAGATCCTTTGAAGAGCAAAGCAGGGAGCATGAGAGAGGAAGTTAGAAGGCAATATTTGAGAGGAAGGTAGCCTGAGCAATTTCCCAGAACATGGCCTCACAGGAGACCACCAAGTCAATGGAGAGGGGTTGCAAAGATGACAAGGCAGAGTTTTCAATGTACACTTTAATTTAATGAAAAATAAAGCAAAAGGTGAGCAGATTCTCATGCAAATGTCCAAGATGTCAAGCCATCATGAGACTCTTCTTCTAGACATGTTTGATCTCTTTCATTTTTCTTGATGAATATTCCCTCTGGTGGTCTCACATTAAGGTGACCTGCCCGCTCTCCAGCTCTCCTTTATGGGCACCTACCACTAAACACAGTCCTGGAAGATATCACACAATCAGCACTTGGTGTTAGTTCCATTTAAATGTCAGATTATTTCATCATTCCAAACTCATGACAGTGAAGGCAGCTTTTAAAATACACTGCCTTAACATTGCAGGTGTTTCCTCAGTCTGATACCACAAAGTATGAAAATAAATACCAGGTTCTTTAGGGGAGGGCGTGTGAAGCTTTTGCAGGCACAGCCATTGCAATATGTTTAAAATGCAAAGTCATATCTGCCAACTCTCTAGCCCCCTGGCTCACCCCTGAAACCCATCTCCTTGCTTGCTGTGTTTGTCAGCATGTCTGGAGTCACAACACAGTGCTGAACAGCACAGCAAAAACTTATGGCTCAGATCTTCTCTCCTGTTTTGTTGCCAGTTCCACCAAAACATACTTGACTTGTATTATACATTACAAAATAAGCAAAACCAATACAAGGCTGAAGCAAAGCTTAATATGGAAAATCGGAGGGAAAGTAGAATTAGACAGAGAAGTTCCTAATTCTGCTCACTGGAGTCAGAGCCTTGAGGCCAGAGTCATTCAGAACTTTGTTGTTTTGACAAACAAATCTGTAACCTGAAGCCATCGGTGCTGGGACTACTTTGGAGCTACAGTTTCTACTGACATTAGAATCTGTCATAAAGTCAAGACACTCATCAGGCAGGAAAAAAAAAATACACAGCAAATTTTACTGTTTCATGCACTGACAAGCATTATATTCAGGTCCTCTTCTAAACAGAGAAAGCCTGTCCATACTTCTGTGTGTAAAAAGAGTGAGTGAAAGGTGTTAACATTTTATTCAGTTACCTGTCTTCTAAAATACTCAAGCACAAGAGAAGATATTTTCTTATGAACACTTAAGAGAATAAACATATGATTGAACATTAATACATTGTCCTTATACATTAGTAAGGATTTAGATGTTCTCATGTTTTAATTGGGGGAGGTGAAAAATGATGGTGTAGCTGTTGTTACCCAGCACAATTCTGCAGAGATTGGTTTCAGGAACTCAAACCTCACTAGTGTACACTTGGAGGAGTCCCAGAGATGGACACGTTTTAGTATCCACCCCTCATCTCAGCATATTCCACAGCTGTGGATCATAAATACTCTTTGATGTCTCAGGGCGCAAATATCAGGTTCACCTAGGCCATTCTTAGGTGAAAGGATAACATATAATGTTATAGGGACCCTCAGAAGACCAGGTTCCACAAGGGGTAGTAACCAGCAGCTTCAAGGAGCTTATGAGCAGTGATGGACTGTAACCTTTCCTGCTTTTTCAGAAATGTTTGTTTTCACATGTTGAGCTTCACTTCACAGTAAATTTTCCCATGTCTGAGCAGAGGCAAGGCTTTCCATTTTGTCTCTAGATTTACATAGAATTGCTGTGTGCAGTCAGGTGCTGTTTTCTTCAGCTTCCAGCTGGTGTGGATAGCTTCATATTTTGCTAGGATGATCAGGCATGTCTGTGGTATGTGCTATTTATTTAGAAGAATGCTTTATAAAGCAGCAGGGGCAACGAAGCTTTTGACCTGTAGCTCTAAAAACACATGTGAAGTCAATCAAAATGAAAGACAAAATGCACACTGAAATATATTGTCACAGATTTTGTTTCAACAAACTTAGCTGAGCCAGAAGAGTATAGGAAGTGTGAGGGAATGATAACAAGAAGCAGGGGAAAGGCACCAGAAAGGCACCAAAAAGGCACATAAACATTAACATCAGGTCCTTGTTTGCAGTCTGAAACTTATGACAAGCTTTGGAGAATAACAGAAACAAATACCCCTTACCTACTCGAGAGGGATTTACTTGGATGAGTAGGAAAAGGCAGCAGAAGGCAGAAGAATGAAACAACAGTTCCACTGGACTGCACCTCTGCCTCCAGCTTGTCCACATTACACTGGCAGCTCAGAGAGAAGAGGCCAGAGGAAGCAAGAGGGAGGGTCAGAGAGAAAATGAAGGACAGTGTAACATGCATGTGTATGCATCCATGACCATAGGACAGGTCCAGCCACAGGGAGGAGCTGGCCCTATGAATTTAGTCCACCCAGGGCTGTAATTTGGACTGCATCCTGGAGAGGAGTTGGATCTGCCACAGGGAGCTGACTCCTGCATCCCTGTAAATACGAGTGTTGTGCATATCCTTGGTTGTCACTGGTGTTAAACATGGCTGATATGTCTATTGTAAAGAGTGTATGCATGCTTTAAATTGTCTTTTGGGGTTCCTGATCCCATAATACTTTAAATGCAGTTGTGCTTTATTGTTGCTGAAATTGCTGGTACTACTAGCTTTATACTTCTGTAGGATGCTCAATTATTTGTCTCACGATGCTTTTTAGAAGAATTGTCAGATTAAACTATGAAAACATCATCTAAATGGTTCTTTAAAGAGTGCAGAAACAGGATTAAAAATGAAAACCTCTTTACTAGAATAGAAGAAACCCTGCAGAGCTGTGATGTGACAGGATGACTAAGCCAAATATCCTTTCTTGAAGTGTCCTTTTTCCACAAGCAGATGGTTTGCTATTATGATCAGGAGATCTGAAGCCAGAGAAATTATCCTGTTGTGAAAATGCCACTGGGGAGAACACATTTAATGCCTCCTTCTTGTATTCTCTTCCTTACTTTTGCTTCCTACTGATGTGGTTTCTGTAAGTGGTTGTGGGAGACCTTATCCTCTCCCCTGCAAAGGAAAAGAGGATGTTCCTGCCGTTTTTAAAAGAAATAAAAAGAAAGTGCTGTTTCACATTTCCACAAGTTGTGAGAACAGCAACAGAGGGGGTAATAAACTAATCATGGCTGGATTGATGGAAGTAGGAAAGGAACCAGAAATTATTTATTAATAAGTATCTGTTTTAAGGTCCTCCTGCAAGTTTGCTATTTTCCCCCAACTCCCCTTTCTAGCCACACCATCAGTGATTTCTAATGCAACTCACAATCATGAAGACCATCAGCTATCAAGGTTCAATTAACTC
This sequence comes from Polioptila caerulea, assembly GCA_013397295.1. Classification (NCBI taxonomy): domain Eukaryota; kingdom Metazoa; phylum Chordata; class Aves; order Passeriformes; family Certhiidae; genus Polioptila; species Polioptila caerulea. Next base: position 375,925 of record VYXF01001053.1, read on the forward strand.
CTAAGGTGTGCTGTAATGTCACACGGACCCTTGGATCTGAGTTTTAATATCCATGCTGTCATTTCTGCCACAGCCGGGTCCTTCAGTTCCTGCTGTCCCAGGTCCTTGAGCTCAGCTGTCTCAGATGAGAAAACCTATTCCACCTCTGCCTGTGTCCATCTGGTGCAGCAGCGTCACTTGCACCTGGGATGAGTTCACTGCACATTGGCATGACTGCTTCCCACCTTTATCACATCTCACAAACCATACTGGGCTTGCTGCTTCACTCTGTCTGTCTCAAGACACCTGTGAGACCAAAGTGACTCTGACAGCTGCCTGACAAGCACAGGCATCTTGTCTTCAGAGTTCATGTGACCTCCAGTGCATCACTGGTGCCATGGTAATTTCACAACGTTAAATACAGACCAGGTTGTGACCTCCCCTTCCTGTATGCATCTTAGTAGCCCTCTCAAGCTGCTGCTGCAGGCAGCTTGATAGGTACAAGTATCCTTATGGCTCCCTCATGTGAGGAGTTTGCTGGGGGAGACATTCCCAGGGAGTTCCACTGGAATATATCTTTACACTTTACATCTTAATTTGTTTATTTTGTGTCAGAATTTCTGAGTTACTTGAGGCCTCCAGATGGGATTTTTTACACTTTCCCCCCATATCTAACATAATTTGTGTGTAACTTAGCGCTGTTTACACTGTCAAATACTTTGTATTTCCAAGAAAAAGCCTTGTGGCTCCAAGTGCAATGCAAGGAAATAATTTCAAGAAGAGATTATGATCATGCATATATGGATGTCCCAGTTTCATAAGGTCACCTCCCAGAGTGTTACTGCCTTTTCAGTTTCTCATTAGAGACATTGCGATAGATGCCATTTTCAGGTCATTCATATGCAAATGAAATATTTCAGTGTTTTGCTTACTTTCTACGTGACCTGTAAGCACAATACATTCACTTGTTCTTCTTCATTATACTTTTCTCCCTAGAGCAATAAGCTCCTCTTATTATATCCCAAATTATGGCAAGAGAAACTTTCCTGGATAGATGAGCCGGGGACCATCTTGACCCTTTCATCTCTCTTTCATACTCTGTTGAGAGTTCCTTTATTTCCCAAAACATCCTTAGGTTCCTTTTTAGTTGCTGCCAACAATTGTCTGTCCATTGCATGAATTCAGTCTCTGAGATGCAGAAGTTGGCATCATTTTAGCTCAATAATAAGCATTTTTTTACTTCTGGTACTATTAGAAATTTTAACTCTTCCATATTCCTTGTCCAAACACTTACTGGCACAAATGTGTTACATAATAAAAGTTAACCTCTCTATGACCAGAGTTCCACTCCTATCAAAATATCCTATTGCTAATACTCGTGTCCCTGGTGCACCAAATATCATGGAAAATCAGTTGTGTTCCATTACCTTCAGGTGGACAGGGAAAAGGAAGGGAAGGCACTGGTCTCTTCTCTATGCTAACCAGTGACAAGATCCAAAGGAATGGCCTGAAGGTGTGTCCAGGGAGGTTAAGGCTGATTATAAGGAAAATGTTTTTCACCCAGAGGGTGGTTGGACACTGGAACAGGCTCCCCAGGGAAGTGGTCCCAGGCCCAAGCCTGACAGAGTTCAAGAGGCATTTGGCTGGTGCTCTCAGGCACACTGCCTGGTGTGACTCTTGGGGATGGTGCTGTGAAAGGGCAGGAGTTGATGATCCTGATGGGTCCCTTCCAAATCAGCATATTCCGTGATTCTATGATGTTATGCTGTTTTCCTCGGCTGCTGTGACAGAAGTGTGTTCCTTCCTCTGCAGATCTCTGCTGATGCTTTTAAATGCCTGTGTGGTGTTGTGATCCTTTTACAAATAACAGATATTATCTTGCGTGGGTTGCTTGTCCACCCTGGGTTTCTCCATTGTGGGTTCTGTGGATTCCCACACTGCTGGTGTTATGCTTTCCTGCCTCAGTCTCATTTGCAGAAAGACTGTGGGTGTATTTTCACGTCCACAATATTAAAGAGCAGCATTTAACCTTCTCAAATTTCAGGCAGGTCCTTCAAACACTTTGTTTTAAGTAGATTCTGGGTATTTCAGTACACACTTCCTTGAATAATTTTTCACAGAATCTGTGATTTTATCACAAACTGAATTCCGAAATGCTTAAAATCTTTTTTACCTTTCTATAAATCACAGCTGCAATTTTATTTTTACTATCTTACTCATATTGTTTATTTGAAAACAAACATCTGATGTGTTTCCCTTTATCTTGACTGTAGTGCTAAAATTGCTGTCATAATCTTTCATGATCAACCTTCTTTTCCCAAAATAATTTCAACAATCAAGGTGCTTCCCAACTTCTCTGTCAGAAATTAAGCTACCTTAACAGTGGCACTTCTGTTTTATGGATACAGACTGAAGTATTGGGCAAACTACTCCAACTATCTTCTGTGGTCTGAAAGAGTTTTGATGCTGACAAGTTGTTTAACTTCTCTATTTTTCTATTAGGAGATTTCCTTGCTGTTTATTATTGAGAAAATCAATTGTTCGATAATCACCTTGAGTGAGGAATTTGCTGTATGCAATGGTGGATTTCTCTGAGCAGATCTTTGTAGTCTGAATCCGTTCACAACTCAACCAGTTCAAACAGCAGAACCTATCTAAGAGATCTCCCAAGTTGTACAACACAGTGTACCTAAGATGCAACTAAAAAATTGAAACGTAGGACCTAGACGAGAAAATTTGTGAAGGAAAAAAAACCCAACAAGTTCGTTAACTTTTTATTCTTAAAATTTTGAAGCTGATGGTACCAATTGCCAGTAAGTGGTGAACTGGCTTTCCCAGATGGATTCTGACAGCGGTGGGGAAATACATTAATGTAACCTCTGCATTATAAGTGCGTTGTCAGTGGACCTTATCTTCAATTTTTGTGCAAAGATGTATTGTACATGCACATTACAGTATATATATGATAAAAATGTGTCATTTCCAAAAGTAAAAAAAAAAGAAAATGAAGCATCTGCAAAGCACCCAGTAGTATTTAGCTTGTCATTAACACTTGCAAAGAAACATTGGCCTTGACTGTAATCCCCAAATGTTTTTTTTCAAATTTCTGGATATTCAGCAAAAATTTTTTACTTCCTTCCAGAAATAACCTAGCACGACTGGAGAGCTGTCCAATGAACAGCACAAACAAAGACTCTTTACTAAGCTCGGATACCTTTCTGTGCCAGTTATAGATTTCAATAATGGGGAGGTTTTAATTGAGTTGATGGACATAAGTGGGACTAATAGGCGCTGCACATGTGCAACATTCTGTAGCAGCTAATAGGGAATGCAGCTATTCTGATAACTTCACCTAATAACAAGGAAATAGCTTCTCTTCACATTCCTAATAATAAGGAAATTCTTCATTCTTGGAACAACCGCTCAATGCAGGGAGTCAGTGATATAGATTTTCCTCTGGTCTGAACAGGTTATTTTCTTTTGTTTATTGCTGTCATTTATGCTCATAATACGGGTTTTGCAGCAAAGCAGATAATAAATGAGCCTTACCTCCCTGCCCATTTCTATAATAAATTCTGTGGCATATTATAAAGATGATAAAAGCTTCAGCTTTAAATGGAAGCTGTAACCTGAAGCCCTGAGTAACCAGTGATCAGTCAGCAGTAAGTGAGGAACATGACAGGGCAGGAAGAGCCTGACAATTTGAGGTGCACATATACTTTAACATATGAAACACCACAGAATCATGAGGTAAGCAAGTTTGAAAGACCAGATCCCATTCCTAGCTTAAAGCGGGGCAAATTGTGAAATTAGAACAAAGTGCTACCACTGCAAACAAAATCTCTCCAATCTGCTAGAGGGACAGTACCTTCCACTGTGTTTAAAGTCTGGCTAAAGTCTAGGTTAATGTCACCAAGTAATTTGCAAATTTGCACTGGTACCCAGTGCTTGGAGTTTACTAAGGAGGATGTGCTGCTGCCTGCAATTAAGTAGGAAGAGTTCTCAATGGGAAGCCTTCAAAGAAGGTACAGACAGACTGTCCTGTACCTGTCTAGCAAATTTAATGACTTCCAGATATATGACAGAGGATACTCTAGTCTCTGGGTGGAAAAAACCTAATTCATTTAAAACTTCATGTTGCAGTACTTAATGTGAGACTTTATCCCAATATGAAAAGAAAGAAGAGAATGAAAATTTGTATGGCTTTTTAATCTGAGGTGGCTGAGAAAAAGGGTCACACATTCCTGTGAACTGCAGTTTTAACAAATTCAGAGTTTTTCCCCTGCTCTTGTCCCTTAAAAAAATAATCAGAGAAAAAAAAAATTCTTAAGGAGCAGAACCAGAGAGTGAAGGAATCATGAGCTTTCAGACTGATGCTGTGGTGCCTGAAAACACAATTTAGAGTAACCTTTTGGAGAAGGCAGTGCAAGCACTACTGAAGCAGTAAACTTCACTGGTAACCCTCAGAGTCCTCTTGTTAGGGTCTGTAGTGAGAGCAGACGATAAAATACAGGATGCCAAAGGGCTGAACAGTGACCTGATACTATGTCCACAGTCTGATATCCATGCTTGGCTAATGATATTGGAAAGTCTGAGAAATTGCACTCGTTAGTGCTCTGCTTTTCCTGCACCTACACAGACATCAGAAACCATTTTTCTACTGCTGTCTTTTAAAGCTGTTTTGTAGTCAGAGTAAAGGTGACAGAAAAGCCAGGTAGTGAGGAATAAAAAGTGTGAACTGAAGGGAAGACGTGCTGTGGAAATGAGAGAGTTGTTGCAGAGATTATAAGCATGTATTTCATGTAGCAAAGAGTACAAAGTTTATGTGACATTTAATGCTGCCAAACTGACAAAAGCCCTGATTCTGAGTGATTATGCAACAAGCAGCACTGACTGTTGCCTAGCATTGCTTTAGGTGGTGAACACAGCACAAAAAGAACACTGAAATGGCAAAGTCACGCACTTAGGAAAGGAAAAATCTGAGTATCAAAGTAAAGCTTCAGGGGGCCTTGACTACACCAGTGCTTTACGACATGTCTGGGAGAAATCACTGCAGAGGGGGCTCTACCTCCCACCTGTGGGGTGGGGCTGCAGCCTCTCTCTGTTGGGAGAACACAGATAATGAACTCCACGAATTTCGACTGATCATAGCCTTTAAGGCAAGAAGGTATCACTGTGACTAGTCAGCTTATGAAACAGCCTCCACCCTTCCTTGAGTCAGTTTGGGCACACACATACTCAGAGTTGCAAATTCCCTCTGCTTTAATGAAAGCAACATGTGCCAGGAGTGCCTTCTGTGAAAGGCTGGGTCCATGCTCCAAAAGCTCTGAGATTTAAATCTGCACCCTCCAATAATCACAGAAATATTTTGAAGTGCAGAAAACCCTGTTTATCTCTCCAAGCCCATGGAGAAACTGCCCACCCCCAGCCTCCAACACTGTTCCCATAAAAATACGGCTGGCTCCCTGACAAAATTTTTGGGCCCAAAATGTGTGACTACAGCAAAGTTGCAACAAGTCAGACAATCAGACAATCTTAGCTATTGCTAGTGCTATTAGCTTTTATAACCACAGGGGTAAAACATCAGGGAAAAACACCAGTTCTTTGTATTGCATAGTACAAGGCTCTTATTTCTAAGAAAATGGTTTCATAACTCGTTTCTTAAATGCATGTTGTTGAAAATGTCATGAAACTTGAATTGCAGTCTGATATTTTAAAAATAGCTTTCCTAAAAATATATTTTCTACAATGTATCTTTAGATCTTTCCACGTGTATTTTTAACATTACTCATATTTTTTTATTATAAAAACTTATTTCCAGGACATTAAATTATGGTCAGGTTTCTCATCACCAAGGCACTGCTCTGTTATTAAAAAAAAAAAAAATAGAGAGAGAAAGAGATCACAAAAGGGCAGACACAAAGAGATTATATTTTATTGCAGACCTGACACATTGGTCTGCTCCTGTTAAATCAGTCTGGTGACTGTGTAGGACTTTGCAAAGTACAAATACACAAAACAATTTCCCCTTCAGCATGAAAGGATAAGACAGCAAAGCAATCTCACTCAGAGACTGGAACAAGGACAGAGACTGAATCATGCAAAAAATAAGAGAGTGGGTTTTTTTCCTTAGGCTTCTATTGGTCTGAAGAATAAGAGGCTGTATGTGAGGCAAAGGTGTTGCAGTTTATCAGATGCAGTGTGAGTTGCCTCATATTGCACCCCCCAAGAGCTGGGTCTCCCTCACTGAGCAGGCATTTAGCATTTTGACTCCCTTTAAAACAAAGTGGCTCATGGGGTTTTCTCACACACACACATACACACACATATTCACACACTCCTGTTGAAAGAATAAAATATTGAGAAAATATCTTCACCATGGGACACTTATCACCATGGGACATTTGTCAAAGCTCACAGGGACCACCACAAAAATTGTTCAAAGAAGGGGTTGTGCAAGTGCTAGGTGAAGGGAAACCTTCAATTTTAAAATGAGGTTTTCCTCTCAAACAAATTAGAGTAAAATAAAAATGTCTTAGTGTAATGAGACAGGAATCTAGCTCTTGCTTAACAGATAGCTCTGAGAAAATGAGTGCTAAGACCCTGTGATACCTACAAGGACTTGTACGGAGGAGTCAACACAAAGGATTATTCTAACTTACTGCTAGATGCAAAGATAATTACTGGAAAAGGAATAATTTCCATCAAATACTTTGTTTTTGTCAACAACTTTCAGTCAACAACTGCCAATAAAAAAATTGCCCGATCATTTTCTTCTGCCCATGCTAGGTTATAATCTCATCACAATGATAGTTTATAATCTCCTTTCCTTACTGCTTTTAAGGTGATTCCACGCATTGCTCAAGCCAGGCTAGATCAGACTTCTGTTCAGTACCAAATAGGTTGCCTAGCACTGTAAATAACAAAATCTCCTCCATCATCAGCTTTCAATCACAACACAAGTGTAATGCACCTTAAGGAAATCTGTTTAATACCTTGGTGCTTCCATGGGCAAGGATGAAAAGCTTTCCTGCAAAGTCAATAGGTCTCCTGAGAAGCAATGCAAGTGCCACAAGATCTTTTTAATTGCTTTTCTTTGGATGACTTTAACTAATGCTGTGGGCATTTGTCCTCACCATGCCAGTTTGGCCTTCATTGCCCTTTGCTCACACAGCTATTTTGGCAGAGAGCAAGTGTATATACATATATGTGTGTGTGTGTGTATACATGTATATGTATATGTATATATATATTTACTCTGGTAGCAATGTGAAAAAAATATAGAATAAATGTCTTACATAGACAATGCAGAGAATCTCAGCATAGTGATGCATATCTAAAGACATAGTCTCTGCACAGGGCTTTTTGTTTAAAATTTCAGTACTGGATGAGGAATAAGGTGCTGTATGTTATGCTTTTCATGACTGAGTTTGCATGCACTCAACTCATTCCTTTCAACAGCCTTTTAAATGCTACTGGAGGATTTGAGGATTTGCCTCAGTGCCATCTCCTTTGCCCCAACTCCTTCACTCCCTGTGCTTTCAATCACAGTGTCACGCAGATCAGTGCAAGGCCTGTCTATGGAAATAGAAACAACTAGTAGAGAGCTTCAAATAAGATCAGCTAAAGAAAACAGTGGTGCTCTTTAGTACAGTGGTTAATGGTACTAATTAATTTTGTTTAAAGCTTAACTCTAAAAAATTACTTTCAAAAATACTCCCTATTCTCTCTATTCTTTTTTTCATAAAGTTTATATTAAAAATAAAACATTTTTTAGGTCGACTCTTCAATGCCAAACTTTCAACCACAGTGCTCCTGGGTAGTTTCTTTTCCAGGGGCTAGGGAATTAGGATGCTCCTTCATTAAAGCTGTGTTAATGCTGACTGTTACTTTCTTTGGTGGAAATGTTCATTCTGCTGGTGGGCATTTTACTTCGGAACACCTTGGATTAAAATCTGGTTTCGAAAGAAACCTACTTATTTGCCACACCCCCAAAACTGGGAGCAACTCACCTCTGGAAACACCCACCCAGAGCTCAAGTGGGGATAAAACACATCCCCTTCTCTCGTGGTGTCAGGGAGAAAGGATTGGAGGGAGGTCACTGCTCTCAGTAACTAAAGGTTGCCTGGTGACTTTACTGTGATGATGATTTCAAATGAGCAGCCAAAGCTCACGGGCCACCCTTGGCCAAGGGCTCAGTGTGGCAGGGAGTGTGACACGTCCCTGCCTGTGGTCACACACTGCAGCCAGCAGCACCTGTGCTCACCCAGCGGGTCTCCAGGCCAGGCTTGCTCTGTGCCCAGCACGCTTTGCCATTTCTAATTAAGCCCAAAACTGCTTTCAGCTTTGATGATCTCCCTGCTGCTTTTTCCTTCCCCCACAACTAATTTCAGATGTTCACATTCAGTGAGAATACAGGAATAGAAGCAACTCAGCTTGTAGTCACCCTGCGTTAGGAAGGCTGAATATAAACAGGTTTCTGAGCTACAGTTTACACCCAAAATCAGAACACTGGAGACAATGAAGCCTGGTTTGCTGGAGCTGGCTGCAAAGATCACACCAAGTTCCTAAACTAACTCTGAAAAATAGCCTCCAGCTAGTTCATGTCCCTTCCCATGCTGCCTGTGACCCATATTACCCCTCCTTAGCTCAGTGAGTGACTGTCACTCTTCTTGCTCCACCAGAAGCATCCTGATCTGGCCTTACCTAATATGACCTAATCTAGAGCAAACTGCAGCGCCCCAGTTGCACACATACATGGGCCACTTCCACCTTAGTGTCTCAGTGCTTTGAGTTTTACTTTTTAATCACATTTTAAATTCCTCTCTTCCCTGTGAACCTCCTCAACCAAACCTCTGAATGAACCTGCTGTTTCTCTATCAATATATTTTACTCATCTATTTTTTTTATTTGTTTGTTTGTTTCTGGAGGGAGCCTTACTCTCCACCTTTAGTGTATAAAACAGGGGTACATGCCAAGCAAAAAAGTAGTGCCAGGACATGGTGTCAATCCAACAGAGTTACTGCTTCTGGGAAATTTTATGTTCCTAAATTATTCTGAGTTGGTTTAATAAATAGTTTCTTGCAAAAAGGTGGTGAAGAAATCCCCCTTTTGCCCCAAAGTTACAACTTATTTTGTTAGACCAGATGACATGACAGCATGATTCTATCAGGACAAATCAAAGTTTACTGAGCAAATCTGTGTTCTATAACCTGATTTATTGGTGCCATCTGCCAACACCCATGAACAGATGCTCTGTAGGACCTCACTAGTGTGCAATAATGACTGGGAGAAACCCACTGCAAATGACTGAATTCTAAAAGTTACTGAGTGTAGCAGAAAGGACAACAAACATAACGAAAAATGTCCAGGAGAATGTATCCCAGTGTTCATTTTTCTGTTCTGCTTCTCTGACGGAAGTACTTCAGAGCATCCTCATCTACATATGTGGGCATGAGATGTAAAAATAAACGAACTCACAATTTCCTGTGATTTTGCTCCAATCCTTTGCTATTATGTGCTTCAGAGAAAAGAGAGAATTTTGGGTGTGAGCAGTTACAGTCACAGCTTTCCCAAAATCAATGAATTCTTCACAATAGCAAGAATTCTTTTTACAGTCGTATTCAAACAGGTCAGAACTGCCATACTGCTAGCACTAGTGTCTTTTTTTTTTTTTAAAATCAATGAATTCTTCACAATAGCAAGAATTCTTTTTACAGTCGTATTCAAACAGGTCAGAACTGCCATACTGCTAGCACTAGTGTCTTTTTTTTTTTTTTAACTGGTTATCCCCTACTCTGCAGCTATTTTCAAGCCCTGTGTTCTCTGAGGGCATGCCAAGGTAAAAGAAAACGATTTGCAATTATTGCCACTGGCAACATTAATTTTGCATTCCCATCTCTTCAAAAACACAAGGGAGCAAAATGAGATAACAGAAAGACAAGTAACTTGTCGGGGTGGAGATTGGAAGCGTGCCTGGGATGAGTGCAGGCACTGCAGGAGGTGAGGGAGAGCAGCCCCAGCTCCTGCAACCCCAAGGAACACTCGTAGAGGTGCAGGAGCAGCCCAGTCCCAATGTCCTCATGGCCCTGGTCCTGCCTCCCACGGCCTCCTGCCAAACAAAACATCCATCTCCTAGGAACTTCATTAAAATTGGAAGCTGAAGCTATAACAACGGAAGGACATTTTGCCTTCCTGCCTAGCATGACCTATTCAACAGTCCACTCTTTCCATACTTAGGGCATTACGTGGAATTCATTCAAACATGCTCAGGGGAAGGTTGTTGATGGACACAGCCTATCCAATATCTAACAAAGTCGTAAAATCAGGGAACAACAACTTTCAAGCACTGTCACTCTTTCAAAGGCTGACTTTGGATCTGAAGCTGAAGGGCTGAAGAGCAGAAATCCTCCTTCCCTTATTGTGCCAATCCATTACACACTCATGGAAATTTTCCATGGAGGAACTATCACTAAACTATTAATAAAATCTTCCTGAACTATTAATACAATCTCTGGGAGCTTTAAGCCACCTCAGGGACTGATTATGTAAGTGCACAGGCATGAAGATGCTGTTTTTATCCTCAGTTTACATTATATTTTGCTTTAAACAGTTTTGTTTATGACTGGTACTTTCCTGAATCTGGGGGCAATTATTTTCTTTCAAGGGGAATTATATTTGGATTTGTCGTAAACTGGCAAGCATGGTTGAGATAGAAGTTCATTGAGGTGTGTGCTTGGTTTTCTGATTAGAAAGGTTAAAGGTTATGAAAGCATTTTAAAAATGCTTGTTTCTTAAAAATCAGATGTTCTTTAACCTAGAAATATTCTGTAATACAGATTTTGAGCTCAGGTCTTTGGTCTATGATGTCAATTCATGTAGTTTGAAAAGAATGACCTTGAGCATCAGGTTGGATTCATTCCTATTTTTCATATTCCAAAGATGGCTTTGCCTTCCTAACAAAATTTTGTGTGAAGAGATGCTGGAAAATTATGTTGATTTTTGGCTTTCAGGCAGTTTCAAACAACACCATAGTAAAATGTTTCTGATGCACACTCATGCCAAAAGAGATAGATGTTGGCATGACAAGAACAGGCAGAAAGAAAGAACAATTGTCCCTAATCAACCTCATAGCTTCCAAGCACCCCTCCTGAGCTATTTAATGGAATATTATGGACCAAAGGTTTTCAGTTCCAGGCTCAGTTCAAAAATTTTTCTGCACAGGAGGCCTGAGCAGAGATGGGAAAGAATGATCCCTGTAACATTTTACTCTTACCTGCGAGCTTGGAGACATTTTTTCTGTCTGAAACAGAAGTTGTATAGAAGCCTGCATGGATTTGAGGGGTCTATGGCAGCTCCACTGTGTTCATTACTTTCTCTTTAGGCATGATAAAGAGGAAAATAAATGAAAACAGCAAAGAAACAAATATATAAAGCAAAATAAAGACAAATCAGGCAAAAGAATATGTCCATCCATGGCTCCAGTTTCATTAAATCAACTCAGACTCTGTGTTTGGACGATTTTCTCTCACTCAGTTTGCCTATACTGCTCTGGGAAGGTGTCACTGCATCATTGTCAGACACATTACTTATTTTAGACCAATTTAGGTCCCAGTGAAGAAGGCCTGGTCTGACTGTGGAGTGAGCCAGCTGTCCAAGAAGATATCCGGAGTTCTTCCACGTAGGTGTGGACTGGATGAGTGTACAGTGAAGTGGATTGAGAACTGGCTCAAAGGCAGATCCCAGAGGGCCATAATTAGTTTCACAGGGTCAAGCTGGAGTCCTGTCACTAATGGTGTCCCATAAGGTTCACTATTAATTAATTCATCAATTATTTGAATGAAGGGGCTGATGCCTCCTCAGCAAGTTCAATAGGGCAAGAAGGAATGGGTAAAAACTGAGGCATGGGAAGTTCTACCTAAACATGAGGAAGAACTTATTTACTGTGCTCCAGTGTGAGCACTGGAACAGAATGCCCAGAAAGGTTGTGGAGTCTCCCTCACTAGAGATACTCAAGAATCATCTGGACACAATCTTGTGCCATGTGCTCTGTGATGACTCTGGCTGAGCAGGGAAGTTGGACCTGATGACTGTGGTCCCTTCCAGCCTGATCCATTCTGTCATTCTGTGATTCCCTGCAATTGCTAAGAGGCAGGTTAGCTTGATTAGGACTGGTTTACATTTATTTACTCTGCAATTTCATTGCTGAGCAACATGTTAATATGTTCAGCCTTGTTTTCAGAGAAGACAGTAGTGCCCAAAAATAATTAGACCAATTCATGTGTACTATATTTCATTTATAACATAAAACCCAAGTATATCCTAGGATTGGGTATTTTTGACAACGAATCAGGTTAAGAAAATTCTCCACGATCCCAGAGTCCATTTCACAGTAGACTCCAAAAAATGTACCTCATTATAAAATACACCTTCCCAAGGAATCACAAGACATGAGAAATCAAAAGAGAATTCCTAAAAGCAAAAGCTCTCCAGCAGAAAATCAATTTCAGCTACTTTCACCTTGCCCCAGGGAAAGCAGCAGAGACACTAAGTGGGGTGTGGGAAATGTCTCATACATCTTCCTGGAGCTGCACACGGCAGACCTCCAGACAGGAGCTTTTCTTTCCAAGACAGCTCTGCTCTAATTAGGGACTTCTACAAAATTAGTATGTTGCAGTTCCAAACAGTGTCTGGATGATTCCCATATCAAATTTCTTGGGTTGTTTTTTTTTTTTTTTTAAGTCTTTGTCCTTATTCTAATTGACAGCCTTGCAAATGCAGGTGGACTGAGGGATGAAGGTCAAATTGAACTTCATGCGCTTAATAGGGCAAGGAGTAAAATTTAGCAGAAAGTTACACACACACAAATGTGCTTTCGTTGTTGGCTTTTTTTCTGTCATATTTCCTTTTCAAGGTCTTTGTCCACTTTTAGGTGTACCTTCAAAATTAAAAGAAAACAATTGCCTTTAAATACAATTATTATGTTAAGGGCTTTCCTATAACACAGATGTGTGAGAAAGAATCTAGTTTATAGGCTCAAAAATCTGTGTTGGGTGGACATAAAATTAATTTTCTATATAAGAAAGTACATCCTGCTCCTTTTTTTCTAGAGGCAGACTGCCAGCTGAAACCTCTGGTTGGTTCCTGTAATTCTCAGTATTTGGGCCTTTCTGGGTATTGTTAAAGCTGGTCAACATGTTCTAAAAAATACATGTTCCCCCTTGAAAGTGAAGACCGACTGATGTTTCTCACTAAAAATTAGGATTAATATAATTTATACATTCCAGCAAGAAGGCAAAATAATTTTTCTTTTTCAGGTCAGTATAGATCTCTGTGTCTTAAAGTTATTCCCCTGCTTCCAATCTTTCATTTCTTTATTTTCCTGTGCTTCACACTCAGATTGGGTTTTCTACACTGACATTAGTTGCTAGAGCACAGCCTGGGAACAACTGTGGCAATTTACTTCCAAAGGGTAAAAAAAAGGGTAAAGGTGTCCAAAATTTCTTCCTTCTAGATACAACTTGTGGGCTGGCAGCCAGCTTGACAAATATAGAATTAATAATAAATAAATAAAAGCAAATATAGAACATTCCAGTTTATCTTAAGGTTTGTTTTTTTCTTTTTTTTTTTTTTTTCAAAATAACCTATGAAAAACTCCAAATTTTAAAATCTTCATTCCCATGTGTGAGGAAGGTAACTGAATTTGTGATTTTTGCATGAGATGGGTATTTTATGGCTCTGGTCTGCTAAAAAACACAATTTTAGGTTATCACATGGTAGAAAATGACTTTAGGCTTCACACTTCTGTCAGTCCATGTGTTTCTCTAGGCTCAGACTCTCTGCAGCAATTTCTCAGCAGGCAGTTGAAGTCACTGCAATGTGCAGCACTGCAGTACTTTATCTTAGTCAGATCTGCATCCTAAACTCTCATGGAGGGCAGTGGAAATATACTCATCTTTATTGAAAATGAACACCCCAACAGGACAAATGCTGTAGAAGTTCTCCTACTCCCACATGTCTCTTCCCTGATAGGGAAGGCCTTTTCATTGAGTCCTTGTTAAGGAAAAAATGAACGGGACTCTTGGTTGTTCTCATTCTCCAGGTTGTTCATTCTTTCCTTATCGGCAATTTCTGCACACCAGGCTTCACACCAGCCTAGCATGAGGGAGAAAAGACACCAAAGAGCCCCCAAAGCCTAAAAGCATCTAACACAGAGATTCAAGGTTCTCTTAAAGATAATTTACCCAATTATCACCAAGAATGTACATTTTTTCTACCAATTACTAACTAAATTTCTATT
>VYXF01001053.1:390223-444069 GCA_013397295.1 Polioptila caerulea
AAAGAGAATTATAGAATCATAGAATCACTGAACAGAATCATAGAATGGCTAGGGTTGGAAAGAACCTTAAAAGTAATCTAGTTCCAATCTCTCTGCCATGGGCAGTGATGTCATTCACTAAATCAGGGTCTCAGGACCCCATTAAACCTGACCTTGACCACTTTCAGGGATGAGGCATTCACAACTTCTCTGTTCCAGTACCTCAGCACCCTCTAAAAAAAGGATTTCTTCCTAACATCTAATCTAAACCAGTCTTCTTTCAGTTTAAAACCTTGTTCTGTCACTATCTGCCCAGACAAGAAGTCCCTCTCTCCCCTTTTTGTAGGCCTCCTTAAGGTACTGGAAGGCTGCTGGGAGGTCCCCCGAGAGCCTTGCTTTCCCCAGGCTGAACTACCCCATCTCTCTCAGCCTGTTTTTATTGGAAAGGTGCTTCTATTCCTCCCATCATCTTTTTGGCCCGCCTCTGGACTCACTCTAACAGGTTGACATCTTTCTTGGGCTAAGGACCCCACACCAGGTGGGGTCTCAAAAGCTCAGTTCTTATTGGAATTTAAATGGGATCACCCGTGATGTTACACTGCTTGTCCTCCTGTGTGCTGGCCTGGTTACCCAATAGTCCTCCACAGTATATCCAATGTGCAGATCTGTAATGATTTCAGGTCAACTGACCGTTCTGGGGTGGAAGTGGCTTATTCCTCTGTATAGTAAAAGAAAAAGATATCACTTAATGCCTTTGGCTGCTCACAAACATTACCCTAGTATGGTTTAAATGACTGCCAGGGCAATCCATGACTAAAGAGTGTGGATAGTCCTGGTGATCTGCCCTGGGTTGCAGGAGGTGGTGTGTGCATACATATTGTTAAATCTGGGGGAAAAATTGACCTTGAAGCAGCGCAGAAGCTCTGTAGAGCAGGTGTATAAGGGGATTTTTTCATATCATCTCACAAATCCACCCCGTATTCTCACCAGCTGTGCTCAATCTCTGATGCTCAGGAGGAAGGCGAGAGAAAGCCCCAGGACACGCTGTGCTAATTGTGGGGGGAAGGAACCTGCCTGGGTCCCAGAGCCAAAGCCCTGAAGGAAGAGACCTGATTATACTCTGCTTTTCATGCTGAGCTGTAGGGGTTAGGAGCACACACAGGATGAGGACGGCTTCATCAGAATCTCCCTTCACAGCGGAGAGACGGGCTCCTCTCCTCCCCCTGGAAGCGTATTTGCACACAGGAGCAGCGGTCGTCCCATTATTTATGCCACGCGAAAAAAAAAAAAAAATTCCTAGGCTCTTCCTTGGCTGACGTTCGTCAGATAAGATCGTAGGTACAAAATACCCTTCACAATGTACAATAACCTTTAAAGACACGCCAGCCCCCGCCTCCTCGTCGCTGCCGGGCTGGCGGAGCAGGGCGGGATGCTGTCGCCAGCCCCTCTCCAGCGGGACGCCACCCGCATGTTAATGCCCGGGCTGTTTGTGCGGAGCCCGGCAGCGGCAGCGAGCGCGGCTCCCGCAGTTTCCATGGTGCTGTCATGGTGCGCTCTCCCCACACCTTCACTTATCAGCTTTTCCCACCCATCCTCCTCCCTGTGATGTGCTGCTTGCTCACCCCGAAAGGTCAGCCATTGTAATGATGATTTTAGCAGGGGGAGGCGGGGAGGCCGAAGGGTGAAAAGGTGAGCTCTGAGCAGCGATGTGCGTGGGAACCGGGGGCTCGCCTTGTGCTGCATAATGAGAAATTAGAAAGCTTCCCCTCGAGAGAGCGGTGCTCATCAACCCCCCTCACTTCCCAGGCCGGCAGAGTCAGATGCCCTGACGGAGTTAAAAAATGTTCATGAGAAGTGGCTGGAGACCCGACTTTAAATCTTCAGCATCTCATCGGCAATTGATGTGTCAGTGCGTGGAGGGGCGAAGGGACTGCCTCTGTCCACAGAGGAAACTGATACAAACGCTTACAGGCATCTTTTTTGGTTTTCCATTTCCCTCCTGCCTCACTCAGAGAGCCCAGTGCTCGTTTGCAGATGGAAAGAGAGATTTTTCCTGTGACTTCCATCCTATTGACTGCTGGAGTAAAACACTGCATCTCTTAACTGCCTTTCTTTCTTTCTTTCTTTCTATAGGACAGCTTTCCTGCACGTTTTGGAGGAGTCCATTTTGTCAATCAGCCCTGGTACATCCATGCCCTCTACACGCTAATCAAACCGTTCCTCAAAGACAAGACAAGGAAAAGGGTAATTAGACGGGGGTGGAGGGTGGGAGTGGAGAGAAACCTGCAGACTGGATCTTCCAAGTAGCTGCCTGTTTTCTTTTCTAGTTTTTTTGTCTGCATTTTCCATATGGTATAAGAGAATCGCTGCTGTTATTAAAAATAAGAGTTTGGAATGGTGGATTAAGTCAGTAACTCAGCCAGAAATCTGTTATCTCTAACAAAGCACAGATACATTTTACTGGGACATGCTCAGGGACAGAGAGAATTGGCAATGTGGAGGAATTATCAGGCCTGGTTGAAGTTTACTTGCAAGCAAAGGAAACGTCAGCTCAACTCTTTTTGTGGGAGTAAAAATTCCTATGTCATTTCTTCAGCTGGGTGACTGTTTTCACATGATGCTAACTCACTTGCTTACACAAAAAGTACCCATGCCTGAAGGCAGGATGTTTGCTCACACTGCAGAAGCCGCTAATCTTCTCCACTGAAACCCAACTGAATTGGTGGTTCTGCAGTCTGTCAAGCAACAGCTGAATAATCCCTCAGGAGACCCCAGAGCCCACCCTGAGCTGTGTCTGACTAGGCAGGAGAAGGGTAGGACTCACCTGAAAGCAAAGAGGGATTAGAGAAACAAGCGTTGCTGAAGCAGCACCAAGTGGTGACACAGCCTGATAAACCCCTGGAAACGACTGTCCTGGGGGGCAGGGCTGGTGGCCCTCTCAGATGCTCAAGTCCTACTCTTCATGCCTGCTTTCAGTAAACTCCACTGTCACCCTTTTCTTCTCACGGCTCTTCATGTAAGCCTCTATCCTCTTACAGTAGTAATAATCAGTCATAATTCCTGACTTCTGCTTCTCCTCATCTGCTACTTAAGAAACTAAAATTGTCATGTGCCAAAAGCAAGCAAATCGGAGTTTTCTGAAGTGTTAGTAGTGCCAGCCTAATTCTTAAGCTGCTCACCCCAAAGTTAATGCCCCCCTCTTCTGCCGACAGAGTCAGCGCTGAGAGCTTTTAAAATTCCCACCTGAAAGTGCAGTGTCAACCAATGACACTCCACCCCTCATTAGTGCTGCTATTATTGTACCTCATGAAGTAAGGAGTCGGTGATGACTTTGAACTTTCTTTTTCATTTGTTAAAGATCTTTCTTCATGGCAACAACCTGAACAGCCTTCACCAGCTAATACACCCTGAATGCCTGCCCTCCGAGTTCGGGGGGACTCTGCCTCCCTATGACATGGGGACGTGGGCCCGAACGCTGCTGGGCCCCGACTACAGCGATGAGAACGAGTACACCCACACCTCCTACAACGCCATGCACGTCAAGCACGCCTCCTCCAACCTGGAGCGGGAGGCCTCGCCCAAACCCATGAAAAGGTCAGTACTGCCCTCGAAATCAGCTCTCGCTCGACCCTCTGAACAGGGTCGGCATAAATCTCACAGGGAGGGCTCATCTGGCTCGAAGAGAGGCTGGAATTTGGCAAATGTTGGTGGTAAGGAGCGCTTCACTCTGGGCTGTGCTCGTGGCGTGGTGGGAGAGAGGAAGCCTCTCGGTGGAACCGTAATTACTTGTCTGATTACTGTGCATGAAAATGAGGGGAAATTAATGAGCGCCTGCACAGAGCATTACAGAAAGTACATCAGGGTGAGATGCTGTCCTGCACGGCGCAGCGCGTCCGGCGGCACCACTTCAGCACTGCTCCCTGTTCCTGCCGCTGCTCTGCTGCTGCTGACCCGGTTGTTATCCATGAGGGATTTAGCTCCTTGAAAAAGCAGCTTTTGTACGGTGAACACCACTGCCCTCTAAAGGGAAAAGGAGTTGGTCTTCTCCCTCTGCTTCTGCTCCTACTTGCTCTGCAAAGCCCTGCAAAGGCGGTTGCAGAGCTGCTCTTTTACACTGCTCTTTTACACTCTCTGGTTTTAGTTCTGATTGTGCACCCAGCTCTGAATGCTCAAAATGACACCTCTGGAGAGTGTTTGGACTGATTGTGGGGATGGGGTCAGGAAGTCGGATACCTGGCACAGAGCTGTGGCTGGCTCAGCCAACACCAGCTGCAGTGAGCCATGGCCGTGCAGGCTCCCCTGTGCAGCATCTGCACTTGCCTCACCCTTGGCATCCCACTCCACGGAGCTGCTTTCCGTGCAGATCGCAGCGCTGCTTCCTCCCGGCTGCCACTTGAGGAGTGCGGTGCTCACAGGCACGGCCTCACTCTCCGTGACAGGGAGCGGCCATCACTTTGTCACAGCAAAATCAAAGCTGACAACACAGACAAGCCATAATACCGTGCAATTAATTTTGAAAGTCTTTCATCTTCAGAGGGAAAAAAGTGCATTCTTGATTCACAGCTCCCTTCCGGGTCAGAGGGATGCCACGCAGCTGTGTCTGCAAAGTGAGGCCTCCTGCTGGAAACACTAGCACTTATGACTGACTTTAGGAGCTCACAGGGCCACCAGGCTTTCAGGCTGGGAGCCGCAGCAGTGTCACAAAGAGGGGTGGCCACCTGCATTGGCAGCAGTTCTCACCACTGACCGCCTGCCGAGGCTGGGAGCCAGCAGGAGGTTACAAAGCCTGCCCCAGAGAGCTGAGTTCACACCGGTTTATTTTTAATAAATATTGTCAATGAAACACAATTATTTTAGAAAAATACTAAATATTTCATTATTATTAAAATATATCTCCATTTATGTAGCTTTATAGAAAGAAATCTGTGTTTTTTTTAAAGCTCCAAGTGTGTTGAGAGCTGTTCACAGGTAAATCTTTGCTGAGGCTCTGATCCTTGGCTGCAGAGAAGGGAGGGTCCTGTTGTGTCCTCAGGGGAGAACCTCGGCTTGAAAATTAGTTCAGTGCCAGAAAACTCTGCCTTGAGGCAAAGCCTTCTTTTATAATCTGTTCACTAATAAAAAAGTGCACTAATACAAATACGGGGAGTGGATGAATCTAATTTGTCATGTTGCCTCTGGGCAGAGTAGATCTAACTTTTAGCCTAATTTCGTTACTCGGCGGTTTAGTCGACCATCTGATCTTGCACCCCTTGGCCATTACTTGCTGTTAAAGGTGAAAAGTTCACAGCTTCAACAGATTTTCTCCTATGAATATTTGCTTTGATTCTTCTTCTCCTGAAATGATGGTTTGGCCCAGGCACAGGTAAAAGCCTATGTTTTGAAAGCATTATTGTGTGCTTTATTAGGTGTTTTTTTGACCAGATTTATATCTAAGGCATCTTAGAAGGTCTCCAGACTTCTACCAGCATTATCCATCTTTATAGATCTCCCCTCCTTCCCTCTTTAAGTTCATATATCTCTAACACAATGAGAAACTCAGGCTATGACTCCAGAGAGGTTTACTAGGCATAGGTGATCTTCTAACATCATTCTTCATCTTAAATATAACTCCCTCACAATTGTTCCATCATTTCTTTCCCTTATTAAAACAATTTCTAGTTTTATTGAAAATCTCTCCTCTGCTCCTCCTCTCATGTCATACACTCTTAGGTAACATGTTAATTTTGTGTTTCTCCGATGAAATGATTGGTTTAACAAAAATTAAAGGTCAAAGTCTATGAGTTTTTCTTTAGCAGTCATGTTCCACTGAAAGATGGAAATATACAAAGACTGAGCCTTCTTCGGATTCTGCAATTTAAGTCTGAAAAGCCTGAACAATTATGAGATCTGTCCCCTCTGACTTCCCAGCTATCACTGCAGGTTTACCTGCCCAGTGAGCAGCTGCAGGGGCGGGCAGTGCTATGAGACTTGGATTTACTTGGCAGGCTGAAATTACAGCGGTTGTTCCCCACTGTGGCACTGTCCTGCTGTGTGACAAGGTGCAGAGCTGCAGCCCCTCCTGGCTCTGTGCCCACTTGCTGTAAAGCCACACAAGCCCATCCTTGCTAAAGCTGCCACTGGACCAGCAGATTGTTAAAGCATCTGTAATCTTTGAGCTGCTATAACAGCTGAGAGTCTTGCACAGAGAAGTGTCCCTGTGAAATGAAATGCCACCATCCTCTACACATGGAGAGAAGCTCACCCTTGGCACCTACTCCAAAAATAGTGTCTCACAATTTTAGTAGCAGAGAGGCTGAGAAATCAATATATGAATTATAGATCTGGAGGAAAAGTGCCAGGAAATGGAATCAGAGAATAACTGACCAAAATATTGTCGTGGCCACGTAACCTGTATTAACAAATGAATGCAGAGGAGGAGAAGGAGGCCGTTTTCAAGATGTGCCTGAAACCAAACTGAGAACTGAAATAAATCTTCAAATGCAGACCAGGAAAAAATGAGGCATTAAGCAGCAGCACGAGAGGCTGAAGCTGGAGCAGGTACCTGCCTGTAGGTCAGCTTTAGGACTGACAGCAGTGTTCTGGCTCCTGGCACCACGGCAGGCGCATGTAAATTGAAACAAGTCCACTTGAGAACTGTGGGGAGGCTGAGGAAAGCAGAGACCATATTTTTCCAGCAAGAAGCTATACAAGACAGTGGATTGTTTAGCTTCAGAGAGCAAATGTTGAAATGGGTTTGAAGGGAATAAAATCTGGGGAGAGAGAACAAGTATTTGAGAAAAAGGACAATTTAGGCATTAGGCATGAGATCAAATGGATATAAGCTGATCAAGGTATACCATGGCTGCAAGTCAGAGTTGGGTTGCTAGTCATCAGAGGCCAGAAACAGCGTGCCAGTATGACAGTCTGCTACAGGAGTAAAAGACTAATGTGAAGGGGCTACAGGAGATTAAACTTGCATAACAAAGTCTCATTAGATTCCAATTTCTGCTCCATTTAACAGCAATGGAACCAGAACATTATCTTCCTCCCAGTCACAGGCAGGGGTGGTTTTCCCAGTGACTTGAACTTGCACAAGATTTGTTCTCAAGAAAGAGTCCTTGTTGACTTCAGAGAACAAGGGGAAAGGATTGAAAATCCTCCTAGAGAAAGACTGCCGCTGACTCCAGTCAGTGACAAGATCTTGAAAATTTTTGGGATTTGGCAAGTGTCTATAGCATGGAAAATCTTTAATCAAAACCATTGCAATTTTTCCCCCACTGGCCATGTGAAGTCCCACTGGAGCAAAACCAAAATATTGGAAATGGCACTCCCATCTGCAGTATTACCTAGTATCCCAAGAACTGTATGAACAGATGGGAAACAAAGCAAAACAGCTGATGACTCCACATAATGAGTCTTAATGACGGAGGGTTGGGGGGGAGAGTAGGGGGAAGCAACAATAATAAAAATCCAGTCAGAATATATGTTTATTAAGATTCAGCTCAATGAAGTCTGAAATGGGCAAAGTAGTAAACATGCAAATCAGCATTAGTACAGCAAACTTAGTTTAATCTGAGAGCATGGCTACATCTATCAGACAGTCCTGGGAGCAGCAATGGCAACAGACCCTTCCCTGATCTTGGGCCATCTCTTCTAAAGGATCTGCATCCATCCAGGAATCCTTTCACTGAAGAGCCTTGGGATTTCAGAGCAACATAAATGGTGTGAAAATTTGGAGCGCAGGAAGAAATACCACCTCCCTTTCAGCTGTGGCCAAGTCTTCTGTGATGTCTGATGATCAGAAAGGGGCCTTTAGTCAACAGGGAGCTCACACTAAAGCAAAGCACTTGCCTGAGGCATTCATGCTGGCTTTTGTTGCTGAGGTGTTGTTTTTAGGAACAGCTGGAGGTTTTATCTGGGTGTGCAGTTTAGCGAACAGTTATGGCGGATGGTTGAGCCTAGCAGTTAAAGAGTCAGAGACTGTTCTCAGCACATCACTGTGCCAATAGGGCACAGATTTTTAACCCCATTCTCCCAACAGTATGAGATCCAGGTCTGTAGCTATTTGGGTACCTAAAAGCAGTGGCAGTGGGTGAGCATCCCCAGGTGAAGGGATGGATTTAGTGACTGGGAAGGTGTGAAAGAGCTCCATTCTTTGAAGTCTCCTTTATTCTCATTTATTCTCTCTTTATTTTGCTCTTACACTCGGGTCCAGCAGCAACAAGTAAGCTGCAGCAGTGTGTTCCCTCTCTGTGACTCACTTTTCTTTACAAGAACTGCCCTTCTTCAGCTGCATCTGGGTCATTTCTTGATGTCTGGACTTAATCTTCAGTCCAAGTGACAAAGACTGTTCTCTGCCTTTGCTTGTCCCCTGCACAGGCACCAAGCACAGCCTGGGAGCTGAATGTTTCTTCTTGGCCCTCCCAGGCATCAAAAGAGCACTAGCTTTTAACCTGCTGCCAGTACAAACAGGTTTGAAAGCCTTCTGCAATTTAAAATTCCCTTGCAGTGAAAGAAAATTTTACCTAACAACAACTTATATATTCTGGCTAAACAACTTGAGTTGTTTTATCAAACTTCTTTGATCAAAATTTAATTAATGATAACTTTATTCAAATTTGGGGTTAAAAATTATTCTTAGGATAACATGGGTTGCAAGGACATTACTAGCTGTGATGCTTATCAGAGACTCTGTAAATTCAGAGTTAGGGTTAAACTTTTAAAGTAGAGCCAAGCACACTAATTATGAACATGTACAATTTGTGCATTAAGACATCATTATGTTTTTCTGCTGTAAAATAAAACCTTAAAGAATTAGAGACCTGTAGAATAATTTAGGTTGGAAAAGAACTTTAAGATCAAGTCCAATGTTAAACCAAGTCCACCACTAAACCTTGTGCCTAAGCACTGCATCTACATGTCTTTTAAATACCTCCAGGGAATGGTGTCTCCTCCACTTCCCTGGGAAGCCTGTTCCAATGTTTACAAGACTTTCAGTAAAGAAATTTTTTCCCTAATATCTAATTTAAACCTCCCCTGGCACAACTTGAGGCTGTTTCCTAAAGGACTTGAGTACCTAAAGACTCAATGGCCTGACTAGTGGTTCATCAAAAGCCCCCAAATTATGTATTTTGAAAATGCAGTGGAAAAAGCCTGTTGGAAAGCATTGCCCTATTGCCCTGTGATGTTGAGTTAGAGCATGTGGATTTTTATGTCCCAGATTAGAGTGAAAGGATTTTAAAGTACAGATGAGGGTTTAGGCATTATTGCCTCCTGATGTGTGTGTTTTCAAAAGCCCTGATATTCAAATGAACTCACTGCTGAAACTAATTGCTGTTTCTCAGAAATGGGATCCTGCTTCCAGAACGAAGGATATTACAACTGGTCCACACTAATGCCGACTGAAACAGTTTTAGAACCAAAAGGGGCCGTTCATGGGGGTGACTTATGTAAGGTTTTTATTTATTCAGACTTGTTTCTCCATATGCCCAGCTGGGCTGTGCAAGGCAGACCTTTCTAGTTGTTATCCTTAGTGTGACCTTAATGTTCCTCCACCATATGTTTCTGCTTTTATGGGTCATGTTTTATGCTGGTTCACAGTCAGCACCAATTTACTGCAGAAGTAGTAAAATATCAGCAAGTAAAAATCAGTATGAAAATGTGTGAACACTTCCCACTGCCCATGGATGGCACCTGGGTTGCTCTGCTTGTAGCTGGGGTGCATTTCTACTTGTGTTGGGGGAAAAATTTGTGATAAAATAGCTTTATAATACACAAGACCTACAACACAAGACTTACATTCACTATTTTATTATAAACAATTACAAACAAAGGAGAATTTCTGAATGCTTTATGCTGAAATGCTTCCCCCATACACAGATGATGAATGAGACATGTTGGTCGTAAAGCAGGTGTCCCAGAGACACGTATATCATGTAATGTATGCATTATCTAGTAATATAGAATGTTAGCTGTTAAACAGCTTTATAACTTTTAAACAGAATCCAGTGAATACATCAGAAAGAAATGGAAAGCAATTGGTGGATCTGGCACATTAGCAGGTCCTAGGGAGGTTACAGGGGAGATGTTGCAGAATATCCTCAGGAACTCATAGTGGGAGAAGCCAAGTGAGATGCAAAGCCACAGATGAACCAAGGACAGGAGGGATGGATAGCTTGGTAGTGGGGATGCCCCGGGATGAGGCAGGAAATCTGTTGCTCTCTGGGGTCATTGACAGTGTGGGTCTCATTTCATCTGTTTGCAGCACTCAATTCCCAATGCATGGGTGCACAAACACAGACTAGTGTTGGGAATGGCAGTGCTGTTCAGGCTGCCTAAAATATTGTGTTGTAAATTATGTCTTCAACTGGTTATAAATTTGCCAAAAGTTTAGTAGTTTAGATTAGAGACATGACACTTAATAAAACAAATGGTTTTACACTGCTTATGTCTTTTGCTGTCCTGCGAAAAATCTGCCTACATCTGGCTGAGTTACAAGCCTTTGAAAGGGCAATTCACACATGCCCTGCAGAAACATATTTAATTTTAACATTTAATGGCCCCACAGATTGCCTCATGCTTTAGCTTGGCCTCCCTACATAAATAAACTTGTTCAGCTTAGGTTGACTGTTCAAAGCCCACAATGTGCATCTCCTGCCTAGGCCATGGGGTGTAGAGGGCTTTTGTAATTACAACTCTTACTTGTGATCTCTATTGTCCCTGCACTAGGCCAATCTATGGCGAGACATGGAGCCAGGATTTTGAAGACTGATGCTTATCCTCGCAGGGCTTCATCCTCCCTGCTGTTGGCAGGAGAATTGGAGAGGAGAGGATTTAGTGGTGAACCCATCTGGGGTACTGGAGACTTGTGTCACTGGGATGGGAGCCACAAGGCAGACTGAAAGATGAGGTAGGACTGGAAGCAGATGGACTGGGACACAGACTTGGTGGGCAAGCAAATGGCTGATGGAGACCAGGATCAGTCTGTTGGGTGCAACCCTTGAGAAGCAGACCCCGCTCTCCCTCTCCCCCCGAGTTCCTGTGTCAGCCTGGCAAGTAGCTTAAGCTGAACTTCACGCAGATGGTGAGATTGCACATTGCTTATTTTCAACCTGTCAAGGTATAGACATTGGGGTCTAATTTCCAGAAATACCCAGCACTTGCCTGCAACAGAAATCCACGGGACGTGCTTTGAACACACAAGCTGCCACTCAAAGCTGAGGGCTCTGCAAAATCAGACCTTCAGCACTGGGCACGCCATTAGATGAATGCTTGTGCCCTAATCTCACTGTGTTTCAGCTCTCCACATGCAAAATGAAAATTAAAAGAAAACCAACTCTCACAGTCATGCTATGGCAGTAAATGAATGAGCATTTAGGAGGCACACAAGTACTGCATTGATAAACTCCACAGAAAAGCTCAGGAGGGAATTGAAAAAAGCTATCTTCAGAGCAGGCTTGGACTAATATGCAGCAAATGTGTCACAGAGCCACATGCTGAATTACCACAAGAAAACAAAATAAAAAGCCACTTACTAGCACAGCACTGTATTCTGAGCACTGAGGGAGGAAAGAGCCCTCTGAGAAAGAACAGAGTGTGCTCCTGGGGCCAGGGCGCAATGCACGGGTCTCAACACCCACACACACCTGGCCAAGTGACTGCTGCTCCCACAACCTACATTTTGGCTTTTCACACTGTGGTGGTGCTTGATTTTCCACTCTAAATAGTACATCTGCAGAGTTGCTTTCATGCTGTAGTGCTGTTCTTCTGAAGGACAGGAAACTTTTGATGCATGATGAGGAAGTAGAAAGACTGATCCTCTTTGCTCTTAGTGCTCTGTCCTCCCTGTTATCACCACACAGCAGTGAAGAGACTATGACCCAGTGGCTGATCTGTTTGAGATGTTGAGAACTGGAGTCACTGGAATGGGAGCTAAAAAAGGCAGACTGAAAGATGAGGCAGGAGTAAAGGACTGGATTGTCTGAAAAAGGGAAGCTGTTGGGCTAGACAGAGAGCTTGGTGGGCAAATAAATGGGGATAAGCAGGAAAACATGAGTGGTCATGACAAGGGCATGTGTGCTCATGTGTGAATATTCACAAAGAGTGAGAAGAAATTTTTTTCATTACCTGACCTGAAATTCTTTTTTTTAGATATCAAATTCTGCATAATTCAAAATAGCTGTGCTGAATCTGATGTAAATTGGTGTTTTGCTGCTGCAGTGTTGTCTTTGTTTGAGCCCATGACTAAGCTTACCACGTGGTAGGTGACATATTGGATTCCATATTGGATTCACCATATTGTGGTGACCTATTGGATTCCAGAGGACTAAGGGTCTTCCAGGGACTCCTCTCTGAAGCAAGCGCTCCTATTCCTTCTACAAGAAAAAAGGCATGGGGAAAACTATTGCAGAGAAAGGAAATGGACAGGAAAAGCTCCCACCCATTCCTTTCCCCTTCCCTGGACTGGGGCAAGATCTTGACAAAGAAGCTCAGAACACTTAGGAGCAGGAGATATCAGGCAAATCCACACTGATAAAATAAGACTGAGATGTGCACCCTAATTTCAAGGCTGATGGCACAGACCAGCTCCTGTTGGCCAGGCCCTACCAGAGGAGTCTGGCTGCATTTGCCCTGCATATGCTCTGGTCCCATCTGGGTCTCGGCAGCCTGGAGACATGAGAGTGTATGTAATGTGTCAAATACTTAAACATTTCTGTATGTTTATAAAATTCAGAGTGTCTGCAATAAGCTGAGAACTTGTCATAGCCCACCAGAACCTGTTTTTACAGGAAGTGCCAAAGGATACGCGCTTTATCCTTGGAGAGTAGTGTAGGCTAAGGGGCAGGTCAAGACTGGGTGCTCAGACTGCCAGGCCAAGGTTAGAGCCAAATGTGGTGCAGTGTCATCCCTATCCCTCTTTGTGTGCACCCTGCAGTGAGCTGTGCTCAGGATTTGTGTGGAGAGAAGCAGCTGTGGCTAGCTCTCAGGAACAAAGGTGCATAGCGAGAACTGGCGGGCACAGGGAGGATGAGGGGTTTTGTGCTGGAGTGCAGAGGTATTCACAGATGTACTCACAGACACTTCTTCACACCTGCAGTTACAGGTCTGGGCCAGGGCTGTTCCTGTCCCTGACTTTCATGTACCAAGGCCCTACTCAGAGACCTCTCACAGGGTGTGCTTGCCACCAGGGAGGAGGATGGTTACTGCTGCCACAGTGGCCACAAAGTCAGCTTCAATTTGGGCAGTGCAGCAGCTTGGCACCACTGTCCTGAGGGTTGAGCCTTGGCAGCAAGATTATGCCAGTTTTCATACTGCTCTTTGTCTCTGACTCCTCATGCCAGTAGGTCATTCCCAGCCCACCTAGACCCCCAGACATTGATGCTGCTGCATCTCTTTGCAGTGCTGCTGTTGGTGTAACAAAGCTGCCCCTGAGCAGGTCTCTGTGGCACAAAATTCTCCTGGCTTAATGCAGAGCTGTGAGCCAACACCAATGTAGAAGCTGTAAAATTGCATTGGCAAGAGATTTGAGCAGGGTTTGTGAGCCTGGGCAGAGAACCACTTGCCATGGCTGCTGCACTGGGGCTGTGCACTGCTGAGCAGGGCTTGCCTCATCTGCCCACACCTCCTGGGGAGCCTTTCCCTTCCAAGCACTTTCATTAACAAAAGGGTACCTTTTGGCACAATTACTTCACACCTGTAAATCTGCACTGTTTCTGTGATGCCAAGGAGAAAGCCTTGTTTTTCCCACCCAGGGAAGCCATGCACTTGAGTGAGTTGTGTTGCAGAGCACACTCTGAGGTGCTGCACCCCCCTCTACAGTCTGGCAGAGGGAGAAAGGCAGAGAAAGAAATGTCCCTCAGACCCTGTCAGCATGAACATTCATGAGTGTGATTTTAAAAATGCTTATAATGTTCTGTAAAGGGAATGAATAATTAGGAGATGAACAGCCCTAAGGTACTGGTGAAATCTGAATGGAATTTAAGGGAAATGAGCAGATGGGAGGAGAGTGGTAGAAAACAGAGTCACTCAATGTGATCTGCAGTGTGGACTATAAGAACTGGAAACCTCCTGAATTTAGGGAAGAAAACATGCCATCCTCCTCTTTCCTTCACAAACCCCCTGAAAGGAAGCTCAGCACAAAGTCATCCTCACTCCTGTGGGCTGCAGCACATTAGCATTCCTGAGAAGAAAAGCATAAAATGAGGGATCAGGGAATTGGAAGATGTCTCTTAAGACAAGCATGCTGTGATACACTGGCACTTACTGTTAGCTCAGCCCAGGATTTTGTTGTGTATTTTTTATGGGAAACAAAACTGACACCCAACGAACATCCACTCCTGTGAGATGGTTGACTGCAGCTATACTCTGAGAAGAGCCTTCTGAAAACAGCACAGCTAGGAGACCTGCATCCAGTCTTCTTACATGGTTTTTGACTGAATTGGAGAGAGTTGCATAAAAGTGGCCACACACATAAAGCCATCTGTTCTGTTAGACATTGATGTACATACCTATGCAGTGCTGTCATTTGAAATATATGGCCAGCCTGCTGGAGAAACAGCTGGGTATTGTTGATTTTCCAGACTTCCAAATATTCTTGCTGAACAGTAAAACAACCATGGGGGGTTTGATTGACGCTTTAAATGGACCTTTTAAATGACACTCAAATGGTACTAGAGCAGCAGAAGTGAGACTGAAAATTCATCTCTCTTTCTATTTTCATTTTGTTCTCCTAAGCAAGGTAACCTAGCCCTGGAATCTAGATAACTAAAGTCTATGGGCATTGGCTTATCTTTTAATTACTTCAGATTTAGCTCCTACTCCACTGTGATCATGTACTCCTACAGGAGCTCTGTCTCCCACAGGGATCCTGTTAAAGACAGGCACAGCGTCTGCCAGCTGAGGGCAGTGACCCTATCTGTGTGATGCAAACAATTGTCTACTTGTGTTAAAATTTGAGTCAACCAGATCCTCCACAGCCAAGTATCTTTCAAACTGGTTACTGAGAATTTTTAGCTGAGAAAGGAAGGAAACCAGAAGGTTTTAAATTCTCAAATACACATTTATAACTCCAGAGTTGCAGAACACACAGGACAAGTGTCACGTTTCTGGTGAGTACTGAAGGTAATATAGTGAAGGTGAATATTGGAGGTGTGAGCCAGTTGTGGCTGTGGTACGTAGGAAACATTGCCTCCTAAGTCATGAAATCTGTTCTCCCTGGTTTTAACAGATGAGAACTCATCAGAGCAGGGACTTGAATGTAGGTAACCTATGAATCATATGTTTATCCCATATGTTTAGAACAAGTCAGATGAATAGCACCCCGAGAATGTTTATTTCTCTGCCATTTATAGCACAGAGTGACCATAGATGTCTGATGATGAGATGAATCAACACACAAGTGACTAAAATGTATTGACAGGAAATGGCCAATGAAATTTCTCTTTCTTGCTTAAATGATTAGTTCGTATCTGGCTCAGGTCAAAATGATTTGGACATTATTTGGACATTTCTTGAACATTACAGAGTAGCTGCATTCATCCTGCAAAGTATAATTAAATGGTTTTAGGCACTGTGATGGCCTCTTGGCCTCCATCTGTTACTCCAGAAGGACAAGTCTTTTATACATCTCTGCAAGTCTTTTATAAAACCGAGAGCCATAACCTTCAGTTATCTAATTAGTTGTTCTGGATACCCTAAGGTGCCTTAAATGGCCATAGATATCTATGTTTAGCAGCTGAATGTTGTCCACCCTGTGAAGGCTGACACTGCAAAGGCATAACTGACTTGCAAAGAAAATAGTTGCCCTGTCAGGATAGAGAAAGATGAATTGGAATGGTTCAGAAAAGTTGGTATTTCTGTGGGCACAGAATCACAGAAAGGTTGAAGATAAAACCTCTGGAGATCTTTTACCCAATCCCCTGCTCAGTGCAGGATCAGCTAGAGCAGGTTGTCCAGGATTGTGTCCATCTGGATTTTGAATATCTCTTAAGCATGAAGACTCCACAAAGTCTCTGAGCAATTTGTTTCAGTGTTTAAATATTCTGCAGTAAAAAATGGAAGTTCTTGTATTTCCATGTATGTCTGTTGCCTCTTCTGTCACTGAATATCACTGAGACGATTCTTCTGTGTTCTACTACTCCATGCCACCAGGTATTTGAACATACTGATACAGAAAGACAGTAAAACAGAAATGCTTTTGTCTGGTGCCATGAACAACTTCTGCTGGCCATGGGATACCACCAGAACAGTATCCAGTGCATTGACAGGGCCAAAACTTAAACTCTGCTTGCCAAACAAGGGAAATTTTGTACTGCTCACTAACCATTTTAAACCAAAATGGCTTAAATTGTTGTGCAAAAGGGTGCTTTGAAGGCAAAGATGGTTGCAATTTACAGAGACTAGTCAGGGCAAAGATATTTTGGTGTCTTACTGCAATTTATTCAATAGGAGGTTAAGATGCAGTTAAATACACACACACCTTTTCAAGAACCATGAGCAGATTGTCTTAAATATGGTTGTGAAGTCCTCTGAATAAAATGTTAATGCAGCTAAAACAGGTAGCAGTACTTTTTTAGTCTTAGTCCTAGGCTCAGTGCTAGAGTCAGGTTACAAACTCCCCTAAATAGTGGGTAAATTTGCACATACCGAGAATGTGACTTCTCTCCTTGAACAAAGCATGTGTGCTAGATACACAAAAACCAGATGAAACCAACAGACAGGGTGTTTTTCCAAATAGTAATTTGAAATTACATTAATTTCTACAGCCAAAAAGTACAGGGGATCTCAGTGCCCAGAGCTGAAGGACCATGACTGTGAGAATGTTCAACTTCCAGCTGACCCTGACCTTGTGCAGTATCTGCTGCTCCGGCGGATCCCTGCTAATCTATGGAGCCTGAAAAGATTAATCTCTGAGGAAAGAGTTATCTGATGTCACTGCAATGCCTCTCTAGATGATTTTTGAGTGATCTTGGTGATCTGGAGAAGTCCCAGCTATCTGAAAGCTGGCAAATGTCCTAATCTGGCTGTCTTGTCCAAGGAGGGCAAGAAGGAGGACCCTGGAAACTACAGGCCTATTAGTCTTCCTTCAGTGCCCAGTAGAATCAGGAAAAAAATATTCTGGGAGGTCCTGAAAAACACCTGGAGGATAATGCAATCATTGGTCACACTCAGTGCAGTGATGAGGAGAAAGTCTTGCTTGTCAAACCAGATTTCCTTCTACCACAGAGTAACCCACCTAGCTGATCTAGGAAAGCCAGTTAATGAAATCTTTTTGGAATTCAGCAAAGCCTTTGATGCTATCACAGTATCCTTCTCTTGACAAAATATCCAACACTCAGCTGGATAAACACACCATGTGATAGGTCAGCAACAGGTTCTCAGGTCAAGCGTAAAGAGTTACAGTGAATGGGGTGACATCAGGCTGGCAACCTGTCACTAGTGGGGTTCTGCAGGGCTCCATCCTCAGCCCTGTGCTCTTCAGCAGCTTCATTAACTACGTGTATGCAGGACTAGAAGGAATACTTAAAACAATAAATGGAGGGAGCAGTTGATTCCCTCGAAGGCAGGGCAGCCCTGCAGAGAGATGTCGACCAATTAGAGAGGTGGGCAATCACCAACATGTGGAGTTTAACAAGGATTCTGCACCTGGCATGGGGTAACCCTGGTTGTGTGAATAGTGTAGGGAACAAGAGCTTGGAGGCAAGTGCTGTGGAAAGGGACCTGGGGTCCTGGTTGGTGGCAAGCTGCATATGAGTGAGCAGAGTCCTGGCAGCCAGGAGGGCCAGGTGTGTCCTGGGGGGCATCAGGCACAGCATCACCAGCCAGGCAAGGGAGGGGATTGTTCTGCTCTGCTCTGCACTCACCTTGAGTGCTGTGTCCAGTTTTGGGTGCCACAGTATAAAGCTGTTAAGCTATTAATGAGTGTCCAAAGGAGGAATGAGGATGGTGAAGGGACAGGAGAGGAAGCCACATGAGGACTAGCTGAAGTAATTTGGTTTTTCAGCTTGGAGGAGATGAGGAGACCTCATTGTGGTCTTCAGCATCCTTATGAGGGGAAGGGCAGGTATTGATATTTTTACTCTCCTAACCAGTGACAGGACTTGAGGAAATGACATGAAGCTGGGTCAGGGAAGGTTTATTTTAGATATCAGGAGAAGATTTTTCACCCAGAGGATGGTTGGGCACTGGAACAGGTTCCCCAGGGAAGTGGTCACAGCACCAGCCTGACAGAGCTCAAGAAGAATTTGGACAATTTTCTCAGGCACATGTTGTGACTCTTGGGGATGGTGCTGTGCAGGGCAGGGAGTTGGACTTGATGATCCTGATGGGTCCCTTCCAGCTCAGCATATTCTGTGATTCTGTGGTTCTACTGTTACTGGTCAGTTGAAAATGCTTTCTGCAACAGTGGCCTACTGTAAATCATCTTTTCTCTGGCACTAAATAAAGTATAGCTATAGAATGCATTCAGGATGTTTTAAGCCAGTGAAATATATATCTCATGCTAAGTTATTACATTATATTGTGAGCTGCATTGATTCATATTGTCAAAATGCTTTCCTGATCCTCTACATTTTTAATATTCACCATAAATGAAGAATATGAAAAAAAAGCATTTTTTAATGTTTTTCAGAATTGACTGATTTTTATATTTTTTACTTAAAAAGCAAGTTAAAAACAAAACTAGACATACTTTTCAGCAAAGAAACCCCTAATGCTCTTCAAAATGGGAATCCAAACACAAATCCTTTTATTGTGCTGTCTTAGAAAATAGCAATGATTGTTCAACCTGACTGTGCCCTACAGATAGATAGATATCAGGATTGCTTATTTTAGGATAGTAATCTAAGCAGCTTTTAGCAGAAACAGAAAAGAAACTGTTGCTGCAGAGCTTGGTAGATACAAAAATCCCAGTTGGATCCCTCTCCACATTATTCAGAAGGGCTGGGCATAGCACTTGAATCATTTAGCTTTTGGAATTTGGAGGTCAAGTGGGTTGCAACACATTTACTCAGTGCTCTGGATGTTTTGTTTCTGTGTAAAAAGAAGCAGCATAGGACCTGCACACAGAATTTGGGATCATGTTGTTCCCAAGGTGCATCCAAGTACCAGCATGGTGGAGAACCCGGTATCCTGCTGTTACAGCATGCAAGAATTTTTGAGTGTGTAATGAGATGACAGCGGAGATGACCAGCAGTGATCACAAAAGGAAAAATTTTCATATTTTTCACAGTTGACTTAGAGCAGAAACTTTCAGCTGTGTGCAGTATTTCAGGGAAATACTGCAAAGGATACACAACTTTCTATATCCATTGAAAGGCAGGGGGTCAGACAGAAACAATACACTGGTGACAGGTATTAATCAGGTTCTATTGAATAATAATTTAATCTGGTAGTCAAAAAGAAAGTAAAAACCTGATGATGTTGCAATTTCAACCCATTCTGTAGCAGTTTGAATCCATATGATTATTTTTTGCTGCCTCATACTAGAAATATGTAAATTGCCATTTAGCATAATCTCCCAAATCAGTTGCTTTTCCATATTAAAATGCAATTGGAAATCACTATTCATGTCACATATCTGTAAAAAATACACAGTGAAAACATTTGGGCAAACATAATTTGTTTGAAAATTATGGCATAAAGTCTTCCCATTGAGCAACCAGTTTTTGTTATCTTTCTTTGGAGATTTTTTTTTAATGAAATTTTTTAATTATGCTTTAATGAAAACTCCAGGCATAAGAAAAGGAGTAATTATCATACAAGTTATTCACAGTCATGGTATTCAGTCCTGCAGTACCAAAGGATGCAATTTATTAAGGATTCTTATCAAAAGAGAGGTGACATCTAATCTCACAAAATAGCTAAAGCATAAATGAACAATTGGGAACAACAAATGCATCATGTATGGAACGAGAGCTACTCCTAATTCTAAAAGCTATCCATGAGAAAACTGGGTCTTTATAACAATATCATGCATTATGTGAATGCCTGCTCTGGATGACTCTATCCCCCCTTATGAATAAGTTCCCTTTCTAAAAGTTCCAGATTCATTCAGTGATCTTGCTCTGAAGCTCATTGTCTCCTCCAAGCTGGGAGGCAGCTCCTAGCCCAAAACAGAGAAAATGGAGGATAACAAATCTCTGTAACAATAAATTCATCACATCATCCTTTCATAGCTCAGCAAGCAAACATTACAGCACACAGACCTCAGAAAATGAAATAGTTTTGAATTTTCCCACAATTTTGAGCCCATTCAGCTTTTGTTAGCTGAATTTCTGCAAGAAATAATGATGCTCCTCTTTCTCTAGTGTTTACTCATTTTTTCCATGTTGGGATTTTTTTAGTCCATTAACACCAAAGGAGGAACTATGCTTCTCACCTTGAAGACAGGAACGAATTTAAAATGCACTAACCCTGAATAAAGCTGGGTGTAAACAGGGATTCAAACTGCAGGACTGGGCACACCAGAAGCTCCCTCATTTTCTTATTAACTCTGTCTTCTTTATTGGTGTTGGGTACCTCATGGAAACTCTGCCCTATAAAGCTCTACCTCAGGAAAATGTGATTTACTTGTATTTCCCAAGATTTGCAACAAGCACGAGCTGTGACTCACTCCTGCAGGTGTCTGTGCAAATGACTTTGCTTTCCAGTGGGCAGTTGTACCTGTAGCTTTGCTTTGGAAGTCATGGAGCACCAAGAGACCTCATGGTACTGCAGGGCCAGGTCTTTAAGTTGCTGAGCACGTTCAGCACTGGGAGTAGTCGGTAAGCTCTAAATAGTTTGAAAGCATTTGAGATCTTCAACAACTCCCTTCCCTGCTTATATTTAAAGGCGTGTTTCCCGAATTCCTTATGCTTTCCACTGAAAAGAATTAAAAAGCCATAAAGATGAAAAAGGACTAAAGCAAAGATCATAAAATGAAGCAAGGGTACTCCAGGGAGGTGAGTGTTTCTGCAGCAGCCATCACTAGCATGTGTGTTTTTCTGCATGCAGGTCCCAGTCAGTGGTGGAAGCCGGCACGCTGAAGCACGAGGACCAGGGGGAAAGCGAGAACACCCAGCCGCTGCTGGCTCTGGACTGAGCTCTCACGTGCCCAAGGGAGATCCACGAGCAGACCTGCACCATACCAGAACCCCACAGAGCACAGCACACAGACACATGCACACACGCCTTCCGCTTGATAACGAGTCCTTCGTGTTTCCTGACCGAGTAACAACCGTCACCAGCCATCTGTCCGTGCGGCCGGCGCTCAGCAACAACTGAGGAACTTCCACTGACACAGCAGTCTGTCCAGATGCAAAGAACTGGATTTCTTTTTTTCTTTTTTTTTTTTCTTTTTGACTCATGACATTAAAATATTGGAAATGGTGGGACTGCATTCTCTGTTTAAAGAAACCAGGCTGTGCTAATAGTGCTCTTGAAGACTCCATCAGGGATGTTCATTTTATAGAAGTGAAGGTTGTAAGAGTTTTAAAGAAAAGCATCTCAAATTTAAACTTTACACTGTAATCAGCAAGTGTAATCTGGGTTACAGGGCAGAATCATCAGCATCTATAGAGTACTTGAGTATTACAGAAGGATTTTACATTTAAAAAAGAACTCCAGTGCCAGCATAATGCCATTCAACATGACACTTTGTGACTGCTTCATCCCTGCAGCTTATACAGGGGTCACATTTCAGTATCTAGGAAAATTGTTCTTAACTTTTGAAGCCCTTGTAAAACTGTCAGCTAAGTGAAATGAGCTGTGTGAGCAGCAGACACACACAATTAGAAATGCAATTATTTGATTTTAATAATGATTAACATTTCCACAGGCAGCTCAGGAGCCTGTAAAACATGTGCGTGTGCACGGGTGTGCACGTGTGAAGGGGGTCGTTCCAGGGAGACACACTGGACAAATTCAGCAGTGATTATGGTACAATCCAGATTGTTTCATTTAGGTCACAACAGCAAATGAAAGCTCTGCAGAGCTATTTCGCCCCTTCTCTCCTGTAGTCAGGGAAAAGTGTAGCCAGAAAGGTATGCTGATTGCAGATGCGGGCCATGGTTAAAATGAAAAAGGAAAACTTAGAATTAATTATTGAGTACAAGTCTGCTAGAAGCAAATGTTGAAGAACAGAAGAACTGAAATGCCAAAGATCAGTTTGTTATATCTCTGTTTGCTCTAGCTGCAAAGTGATTACCCTCCCTTCATTGAAATGGAAATAGGATTAAAGAAATAAAAGAACAATCGTTATCAAATTGCATGTGCAGTGACTTTATTTCCTAAAACAGCTACAATCACTGTACACACTTTAAACTTCAATTAAATTGCCATACATTGACAATTTACTAGAACAAGCAGTTGGCAACAATATATCAAAAGTAGCAGTGTAAACCATACATAGAAAATGAGATGATAAAGGGCACAAAAGTTTTTAATGTGCACTGGAACACCCACTGAATTCTCAAGTGTTAGGCCAAAGTGATGATATAGTTCAAATGGACATGGCCAGCCCTAACAGATGGACTAACAAAATACTGCCTTTATCTACAACAACAGTTTATGCCTGCACAGGGCAGACAGGACATCCTGCCAGATTCTATCAACACATCTGGGATTTACCCACTAGTTCTTGTACAGAATAACCTCACTCAGACTAACCTCTTCCTGCAGCAGCATGTCATTAACACATGGCCCATATCTCTATCTCCATGGTAGAGAGCCAGTCATTAAGGCAGTGGATGGTCCCAGGAAGGCAATACAGGAGTCCAAAAAAGAAACAGAAGTTTGCTGGAACATTAAAAAAATATGATGACTGAGCCCATTTATCTTTGGGATTTCTTCCATTCCCCTCCACCTGACATCGTCACCACCTATTACATGAAACAAGGATGTCAAGTCCTGGTAGCAGCTCCTTTCTCTTCCTTGGGCTCACAGAGACTAAAAGGCATTTGGATTTGTCAAAGAGAATGTGCTTAAAGCAGAAAGTAAAATCCAAAGAGACAAAAAAAGACAGACATTTGCTATTATACTGCAGCATTGAAGAAGAAATACTTTGGTTTGTGATTTTTCTCTGTTAATACACTTACCCCCACTGCCATTGAATCTTTGTGATGATCTGTTACAATCACTGTTCGTTAAAGTGGGTCTTGTCTTGCCCAAGAAGTGCAAATACCACTGAAATCTAGTCCTTGAGGATCAAACTTCACATAGGATAAATTATTTACTTTCTTTAACTGTGATAAGAATAAATATACATGATGCCTTGTATATAACTGTACGAAGCCTGCATTTAACCGTAGGCTCTTACACAGATTCTGTGCAAGCAAGGTGACAACAGGCAGGGTGGAACCCACCTCCTAACATTGTGATGAGTACATACTGTGTTACAAACCATATTGCCATTGTCTGCCATTTCCATCTGTAAATAAATCTAACAAAAAAAAAATGCAAATTGCAGTGGATTTCCATTGAAAAAACCACTTCAATTCACTTCTTCCCTTGGCATTTCCAAAGTCGAAAAGCTTTTTCAGGACAGAATACTACTTGGCAAACAGGAACACCTATGTCAGTAATCCACTGCATAATTTCTGCAGTCTGCTCTATGTATCCTCCCCACATACAGAGCTAACACAGTAACTGTACCTAATGAAATTATCCACTCTCTGCTCCCTGACAGGTGGGCATTCCTTTCAGTGTTGCAGGAACATCCTACTTAAGATTCTTAAATGGCCAATGTATCCCTACACAATCTAATAAACAGTGCTACTCTGGCACACACACATCTTGGGGAGATTACTTTTATCTGTTTGCCAATTTTATCTATTTGCCAATTGCAATCGGACAAGATAAAGTATGAGCCTTCAAAAGAACAATGAAATAATCTGAAGGACGGCATGGATTTTCATAAATAAAGCTCCAAAGCATTTATACTCTGAGCTAGAGAAACTAAAATGCAACATTAATAAAAATGTTCCTAAACCATCAATATTTGTTTAAAAAGTTCTTGGTTTTTTTCTTTACACACACTGTCTTTATTTTAAAGAATTACCTTATAGTTTGTACTGCTTGATCACTTCAAAAAGATATAAAATACAGGCTCTGACTTGACAAGTAACAGGATATTTAAAAAACATTTTTACTCTTTTACAATAAGAAGTACCTTATTTCCAGTTTTGCATGATTCTCCAAATTATCTCCAAAAGTATTTTTATATTTTCTCAAGTGTGAAACTTATAAATCTTTACAGTTTTTCATTATTATTAGCTGAGAACTGTTACTTTCTTGTACATTTTGTATAGTTTCATGATTATTTTTGATCTGGACAACATGTTAAAATCTAATTATCTTAGCTGTCTAAAAGTGACTCTTGATAAGAGAGGGTTTATTAGTTTATTATTCAAAAAAGGAAATTAAAGTGCACACTTCCAGAAACTGGTTACACTACTTTATGATGCAGTCACCATGTGTTATATGGCATAACAAGATTTAATTACCTAGTCAAATACAAAAATCTGAAAAGGATTCTGTTTATGAGAAGGCAAAGCTCTTATCTGCAGTTTGCTTCAGCAAATGTGACATTCAGGTCACAATACTCCAATGCCATGATGTAGACTCTGCAGTAATAAGACACTGAGTACTACACAAATAAAAACTGTTCCGTGTCTTTTGGACAACAAGCTGCGGAGACTAAGTAATCTCAGTGACCCCTTGCTTAGTGTTTGTCACTCACAACCCTCAGCAATGATGCCCAGAGCATCTGTCCACACCCAGCTGGTGCTGTGGGTGAGGAGATAACACCCAGCCAGAAACACCACAGCACAATCTCTGCCCCTCTCTCCTGTTAGTGTTCTCAGAAGTTACAAGTGGAGGGTCCTGCATACTCCATCTCCTGTTAAACAGTACAGACCCAAAAGATCTGCCAGCTGCTTAAGCACCTAACTAGTTTTCTTTCTTGAAAATAGGCCTTTTTTTTACCATATAGTAAATTCTGTGTGGCAAATACAGAGCATTCTGTAAACAGAATGGGATCCGACTACTTCAGCATTATGTCACTCATTTCAAGACAAGGAAAATACCATTAGGTCAATTAGAGGATCATTCTAGCACTCTGTAGGATGCTGGCAGTGGAAGTTTACACAAGTTAATAACCTGAAGTTCTTTGTCTGCTCTGCATTCTGGCAGGAAGCCAAGTTGGACCTTGTCCTTCTGCACAAAGCACAAGAAATTCTTCATGTATTTTTTTTCTGCTGAATGATCACCCAAGGGCAGCCAAGAAGGAGCCCCTGGAAGGAGGGGGCTCCTTGCTGGGGTAGAAAAAGGATATCACACCAGAAGCTTTTGTAATGATAGGAGAAATAGCAGCTCACCATATAATCCTAAGAACTGTCAAGTAGTTTAAGATTTGAGCCTAAAAATGTCAGATTTGCTCAACATTTTCTGAAATCACATTATCAAATTGAAGGTCACCTGCTAACTAAGAGAATTATTCTGTTTTAGAGGAACAAAGCTTCACTAGGCAGCTATTATGCAAGTTTCCGTTTGCATCTCCAGGAAGGTAAAAGAAGGCCACACTTGGCAAAAATGAAATTTGTTCATATACAGTGTTTTCCTTCTGCTGATAGCTAGACACGCACTTGTATATATATATATATATATATATATAACCTTTTTAAAAAATAGTGGTTAATTAAAGAAGATTTGTTCATAATTAAGCTAGAAAAATACAGTTACTCAGGTAGAAAAAGTACAAAACACACATAATCCATTCACATTATCTACAGTGATAACATAGGGACATGTTCTATACCTAAAGCAGCTAACATTACACCTGCATACTGATTTTCAAAGTCGATTCTGTGCACATGTTTACAAATATCTTACATGTTGCCTCCCAGGCAGAAGGTCAGGAAGTATTCCCTAGATGAAAAATCATAAATCTCATGTGTGAACACAGTCGAGCAGGTGATTGACCGACTGGTTTTGTAAAGAAAATACAGGTATGGCAAAAACATCTGCACATTCCTCAGTTTGAAAATCCAGATCTATTGCTTTTTGGCTGACAAGACTTGTGTTTTCATACTTGCAGCCAGAAAAACAATAGACATCAGTGCTGTACCAGTATGGAACAAAACATGGCTTCCTTTTTATTTTAAACCAAGTCCACTCTGATTGTAGAATGTCATCCTTATCTTTTCTTACCCTTAAAATGCTTGTATACTTTGTATGCTGGATAAATTATTCCTATTCTCATTCTGCAGAGGAGTTAATACTCCTCTGCTCCACACATCAGAAGAAAGCCCCTAAATAGCAGGAAGGGTTCGTCTCTGTTGAGCTGTTAACTCAGGGTGCCACACATCCACAATGAATATCAGGCGATAACTTGCAGCATCCTGCCATACTTCATGTTCGAAAGAGTCATCAAAAATAAGAACTTTCCCTTCTTCCCAGTCTCTGTAAAACAAAAAAGAACATATTTTAGTGTAGTATTTGAAGTGCCATGGAGTAGGTAAGCTATAGATCAGCTCTGAAGATGTTCTTTGACATATGAGAAACATTTAAACAGTACAGATTGCATAGTCAAGATTTCACTGCCTGATCCAGAGAGACTGGAGTATGGGAGCTTTAAATAAACTACAGAAAGATCAGTCCAATGGACCTTCATATTATTGAGGGATCCTTCCCCCTCATTCTGCCCAGTTATGTTCACAAACACATTCAGACATTTATGATATCTATTATTTATTATACTTTTAATTACTTGAGTACATTAAGCAGGGAGTGGATATAATATTGGTGTGATAATGCACTTTTCTTTATTTCTAATCAGATACATTAGTGATTTACATAAGTGATGGAAACTGAGGGAATGACTAGTAACATGGTCATATGGCTCAAAAAGAAATGACTTTAAATCAATTTTCTTTTTCTAAAAATCAGAACGATGCCTTTGGAAGGTCATGTGGTCCAAGCCTCTGTTCATAGAAGGACTCACTGCAAAGTTGAGGTTAGATGAAATATGAAAAAATCCACTAGTGAAGAACCTGAGATATTTGCAACCATGGGCACTCTACCATCCTGCTGTGAAAACTCCCTTTTACCTAGATGAAAGTTCCTTCACTGTCATTTGTGTCCATTAGAGCCCATTCTACAACTGCACCTCTCTGAAAAGTCTGGCTCCGTCTTCCTCACAGTCACCCATTAGTAGTTAAGACTGTAATTAGGCTACTCTTTGGCTTTCTGGTTTCCAGACTCCAAACCAGTTCACTGAGTTTCTCCTCCTAATCATCTTCTTTATCTTCCACTGGAGTCCCCCTAGTTTATCAATTT
Source organism: Polioptila caerulea (assembly GCA_013397295.1). Taxonomy (NCBI): domain Eukaryota; kingdom Metazoa; phylum Chordata; class Aves; order Passeriformes; family Certhiidae; genus Polioptila; species Polioptila caerulea. Next base: position 417,494 of record VYXF01001053.1, read on the forward strand.
TTTTTTGTACTAAAGTGACCCAAACTGGATGCAGTACTCCAGAGGCAGTGTCGTGAATGCAGAAGAGGGAGAAAAACATTGTACTGCTCAAACTGCTTTCTACAAATTTACTAACACAGTGCAGTACACAGCTAGACTTCATCAACACAAAAGAAGGTTTTAAGTTGTGTTCAACTTGGCCCCTAGAGTCCTTAAGCCCTTTTCTGCACAGCTGTCTTCTAGGCAGTCATCACCCAGCCACTGCAGCTGCAAGGTGTTTATCTGCTGTCAGCTGCAGGGCTTTGCATTTGCCTCTGTTGAACTTCACCAATTTTCAACTGGCAGCTTCTCCAGCCTGCTGAGACCTGGACTCATAATTTTGAAAAGAAGTTTAACACCTGATTATACACCTCCAGGTGAGACTGGATGAATAACAGTCAAGGTAACAATGGTCAGAGAAACATTCCTTCCTAAAGCCACTCTACCATGAACACACATTCAATTTTTTTAACAGGATCCCTCAGGAGCTGAAGCAATCCAAGAGGATGGATGCCCTCAGAGGGAAGTAAGCACTATGAACAGTAACAATGGTAAGGAAACAAAGGCCTTGCCATCAAAGATGGAAATGCATTGCTTAAGCTCAGTCTGCTGCATCCATTTACAGAGAAAGCAATTTTCTTTTTTTCAAAAACAGGGTAAAAACTAGGTTCATACTTCCAATTCATCTCCATATTTTTAAGTCAGCAAAAGGAAAAACTATCAAAACATATGGGGCTGTGCTGTCGTGTTCTGAAGTGAAATTGAAATAGGACCAATTGAAATAATCAGCTAAACACAATTTAAACAAGAGTAGACAAACCAGAAAGCGTAACAGTAAAAAAAATTCACACGGACTTGCACGCGCCTTAAAGGCCCAGATAAACAGCCTTTTGCAGGTTTCAGATATGATCATGGTAGAGGGTTTTGCTTCCACATCAGTTATCTGGTAACAAAAATGTTGCATGTCACAGACCCTGAGTTACTGGTACTGCACTAAAGTTACATTGGTTTTATTAAAGCCCATGGGAGTGAACCACTTGCAATGCTATAATGTGATAAAAAAAATTGAAGCAGACTTTGGGTTGTATAATTGGTCTGGGGTTTTTGTGTTGGTTTATTTTNTTGTATAATTGGTTTGGGTTTTTTGTGTTGGTTTATTTTTTTTTTAGTATTTTTCCTGGGGTTTTTTTGGGGGGTTGATTTTGGGTGAGTTTGGTTAGGGTTTTTTGGGAGGTAGGGCCAGGGGTGTTTGGTGGGGGTGCTTGGGGAGGGTTGGGGGATTTGGTTTTGCTTTGTCTGGAGCAATTGAGATCTAGTGGGGTTTTTTTTCTTGTTGGGAGGAGTAGCTGGGTTTTCGGTTGGTTTAGGGGTTGAGTTTTTTTGTTTCTGGTTTTGGTTTTTGGTTGTTTTTTGTTTAATTAAATCAGGCCTGAAAAGAACTGCTCTAAATAGCCTAAAAGTGCAACCCAGTTAAGGACAATAAAAACCCAGGCACCTTCTGAAGTAGCTTCAGAGGTTAAAACCCAGGATCTACCATTTGCATCATAATGGGATCGGCTGTTTTGCACAACAAAGAGAAAGTCATAAAGCTGACGGGACTATTAGCCCCTTTTGAAAAGGCTACAAACCCCACTATTAGCATGCAAATAAATATTTTCTAGAAGCCTGATGGTGTGAGAAACACTTCTCAGTGGTAACACAGGGACCATATTGTTCTGGTCTGGTGCTGAGCCACTTAGGGGTAGTTTCCAGATAATTTCCCTTATCAGCTCTATTGTCACCGGTTAAAGGTGAGATTTCAGACTGGCTTCTTCATAATGGCTGCATCTTCACCTTCATTTCAATATAAGGTTACCTTCCTTGACAGTGATGTTGGATTATGATAACTAGACATTATTTACCTACCACTTCTGTGCATTATACCCTGCACTTTACAGAGCTGGGACTCCAAAATGGCCAAGTGACCTAAAATGACCAATGCTATACAGAACAAGAAACATAGAATCATAATAGTTTGGGTTGAAAGAACCTTTAAGGGCAAAACCCACAATGAGCAGGGACATCTTCAATTCAATCAGGTTGCTCAAAGCCCTGTCTGTCCAGCCTGACCTTGAATGTTTCCAGGGATGGAACATCTAGAATCCCTGTGGGCAACCTGTTCTGGTGTCTCACCACCCTCTCTTTAAAACACCTCTTATATATAATCAAAACTGACCCTCTTTCAGTTTAAAATCATTACCTCTTGTCCTGTTGCAACCTATCTGATACAAACTGTCCCAATCTTTCCTAAAGGCTCCCTTCAAGTACTTAAAGGCCATCATGAGGTCTCTCTGGAGCCTTTTCTTCTCAAAGCCAAACAACCCCAGCAGTCTCAGCCTTTCCTCATAGCAGAGGTGTTTCAGCCCTCAATCATCTTTGTGGCCCTCAATCACAAGGTATACCAACTCCAAACAGCTGCAAAAACTCCTGCAAGTGAAGGAGTAAAATACATAGCACTAGAGAGTGCTGATTTGCCTGTCCATCAAATGATGAGTTGCATTGTAACCCTCTAAACAACCACGCTGGGTGGCTCAGGGGTAACCAAGCATGAAATTCTCATTGTTTCTGTTCGCTCTCTCACACACACAGCAGTGGCACAGGAGGCCAGAAAAGGCATGATGCTAACCTTCCTCTTCCAGCCAGCTCTCCTATTGGGAACCACCAGCTTACCACTGCTCTGAACCACCAGGAGGAAAGGAATGGAAATCGCTCAAAGTAAATCTTCCTCCTGGCACCATTCCCTTTGACAGTAGTTCACACACCTCCTCTGCCACAGGGGAAGGGTATATTAAAGCCCTTTCACTGCCAGCAGCAGACTTGAGTGCTTCCAGGGAAAATCTCACCCTTGTTTCTGAGTGTACAGCTCTTGCTGTAAGCAGCTGATCTTAACACATTTCAGCAGAAGTTGTAGTCAGCTCTTGAGTGTTTTACATGTGAAATGAATATGTCTGATGCATCAGACTGACTCAGGTTCTGAAACCTGGGCACTGACATGCTCTGTGTTCTGTCCGCAGCATCAGGCACTTTTCTGCTCTTGACTTTGAGGGAGTGCTGCTACCAAGGAGGTAGTTAAGTTCATTCTCCACAGGATTATCCCTTCTGTCCAGGTTAGGACAAAGAAGGGTGCCAGCCTTATATCAGGTGGTGAGCTACCTACCTACTCTCTTAGCAGCAGAGTAAAACCACTATTCTGTTCCCACCAGCTACTAAACAGCCACCTAATGGTAACACCATGCAGTCACCACCAATCTGAACTCACATAAATGTCCTAAAGTGAAGAGACTCCACGCCTCTATATCAGTCCTCTAAGGCAATCAGCTACCTCTCCCTCCACTCAACTTGTTTTGGGTATTGGATTGGAATGCTGGAATAAAATGTCCATCACTTCCTAGGTGGAGGTAGTGCAGGTTGTAACACTGACTATAAGCTACATGTTGGCAGGAGAGTATAGAAACAACAATTTTTGTTATTAACAGCTGGATATTTCTATCCTCAAAATTTCCAAAGATTTCTGTTTGTGGTTGTTTTCAAGTGTTATCAAAAAAACCTCCCTTGTTATGTATTGCAGTCATGCAGACAGGAGTAGCATTTAATTTCTCAATATCAAGTTAATTATATTTCTACCATTAATTATATTACATTGAAAATAATTAACATTTGTTGCCCTCAGAAGCTGCAGACAATACAAGAATCTTTCAAAATATATGTACAGATATTAAGCATGTTGAGAATTTCACTTAAGTCTCAGCAAATTAAGCCTGTAAGCAATAAGCAGTATAGTTAACACTACATTTTTCTTTCTGTGTTTAATAATCTAATACAAAAAACTTAGCACGTTTTCCCATATTTCTAAGAGGAATATATGCCCTGCTTGTAAATGTATAAGATATTGCATTTAATTTCGTTTTGGACTGAGCAAACGGAGATAAAACTGGCTTCAAATTTGGTATAATTTTTCCCTAATGGGAAAGAAATTTCACTTAAAGCACACTTCTAAAAAAAATTGACACCTGTGTAATTCATTGGGCCTAAAACTTCACAGATGTCTTCATCCTGAGATAACTTCAACTGGACTATTTTAACTGAATTATAACAAATAATACAAGCTTAAAAGGAGGCTTCTGCCAGGAGTGCCATGGTATTCTGTCACAGCAGTGAAAATGTAGGTATATCTTAGTCTTAGCTTCTGCCAAAGAAGCAACCAATTCTAAGTCTCTCCAAAACCAAAATAAATACAGGAACTCTGTTGGCAGAAATATTAGGCTGGCATTGTAAAAGTAAACAGAGACTCCATTGATCAAACCCACTGTTATTTCCATGCTGTAGCAGAGAAGAGCAGGTTTGTCTCAAAAGCTTCTCCTGGCTCTGTTTCAGAACTGATATTTATAAGTTTGTACTATGAGTCAGAGTGCAAACTGCCTGTTTCATGAAATACATTACACATCCTGGTCATCAAAACACCCCCTTTTTTTGCTTTTTTTAACTACATGCAGTCCTATCCCTTCTTCAGTCTTGAGGAAATTGGGAAAAAAACCCCCAAAAACAAACAAACAAACAAAACCCAAAACAAAACAAATCCAAGCAAGCAAGCAACCCCTTCCCCCTAAAACAATTTTAAAACCCCCAACATTGCAACCACACCTGTTCTCTTGGGCACACCGTATTCTGCAGCCTTCCTTCGGGATCACCAAGCCCAAGTGCATCCTCAGCCGACAGTTGGTGGGCCCTGTGTGGGGCCACACGTGAGTCCCGGGGTGCATGATAGAATATTTGATCTGCAACAAGAGAAAGGCACATTTTTCAACACATTCCATTTCACAGCCATGCTGCTGGGAGTTCAGGACTTCATTTAGTCTCATTCTTGGTGATGGGTGAAAAGTGTAATGCCATCTTTTGTTTGAGTTTCAGCAGCAATTCTCTCTCATATCCTAAAGGCATTTAATACTGCAAAACATATGTCTTGTGGTATGTGTGTGAAACCAGGGGTGTGTTTGTGTGTGAAAGTACATAGTTTCAATTTTACTTAAAATAACCAGTATTTACATTTCAAGCTGAAAATAATTATCTTCTGTCTACAGTCAGAAAAAAATACCTTCTTTCCTATGAGAAGACTTAAAAGGATGGACAATTGGAGACACAAGGCTTGTGTTCATCAGACTGGCCAGCCCCTCTCAGATGACATCTGTGGAGGTCACTGTCAGCCTTGGCTGTAGCAGCCATGAGAAGGTGGAATTCAAGACCATGAGAGGATGGAGAAAGTAAAAAAAGCAGAATTACTACCCACAGCTTCAGGAGAGCAGATTTGGTCTTACTCTGGGGTCGTCTGGGAAAAATCCCAAGAGAGAAGAGGGGTCTAGGACAGCTGGTTGATTTTTAAGTAGCACCTTATCCAAACTCAATAAATCCTATGTGCTGGAAGCAAGGCAACCCAGAAAAAACTGAAACACAAAAAGGAAGCATACAGGAGGGGAAGCAGGGTCAGGTTGCCCAGGAAGACTGTAGAGACATTCTCTGCATGGGCAGGGATGTGGTTAGGAAAGTCAAAGCTCTCCTGCTGCTGAATCTGGAGATAGAGTTGAAAGGTAACGGAGAGATTCCTACAAATATCTTCCTTTCATTGCTTCCTCAGCAATAAAAGGAAGTCTAGGGAAAATACGCCCAGCTACTAAACTGACAGAATATCTGATGACAAAGGACATGGAAAAGGCTGAGGCACTACATGTCTTCTTTGCCTCTATCTTTACTGGTCTGACTGACTTTCAGGAGTGCCAGGCACCTGAGACCAGTGAAAGAGGGAGCACAGATGATTTATTTTCTGTGGAGAAGGATCAGGTCAGGGAGCATTTAAACAAACTCAACAACCTGGTTCATGGGTCCTGATGGGATCCACCCATCAGGCCTGAAGGAAATGGAGGATGAGAATTCATACATAATCCATGCCATCTTTGAAGGGTCACTGCTGCCAGGAGAGGTCCCTGAGAAATGGTAGAAAGGAAATATTGTTCCTGTCTTCCAGGAGGGCAAGTAGGATGGTCTGAGGAACTACTGTCTAGTCAGGTCACCTCAATCCTTGGAAAGGTGAAGGAGCAAGTAATCCTGGAAACAATTTTCAAACACAGGAAGGAAAAGAATGTACCTGGGTGTAGTCAGTATGGGTTTATGAAGGGGATTCTGTACTTTACTAAATTCTATGGCGACGTTTCTAGCTTGGTGGATATTGTTTATCTCAAAGTTAAGTCTTTGAACAGTCTGCCATAAACATCCTAATCAACAAAGGGAGGAAATAGAATCTAGATAAGTTCCCAGTGAAGAGGATTGAAACCTGGCATTTAAGCAGGCTCAACAAGTTATGATCAGAGGCACAGTCTAGCTGAGGGCCACTCATCAGAGGTGCATCTCAGGGCTCAGTACTGGGTCCAGCACTGTTTAAGAGATTCACAGTGACTCAGAAGATGGGACAGAATGCATCCCCCTTAGCAAGTTTGCAGATGATAGAAAATTGAATAGGAATGGCCAATACACTATTTTTTTTCCTGCCTATTGTAAAGACCTTGACAGGATGGAGAAAGGAAGAAACACAAATCTTAAAATATTTGATTAAAAGAAGCATAAAATTCTGCTCTAGGGAGGCATTCACCAATAAAGGCTGATGGACAACTGTCTGGAAAGCAACTTTATAGAAAGAGACTGTAGAGTCCCTCACAGGGGAGCCCTCAAAGAGTCCTCACAGTGCCCAAATTAAACACAAGCCAGCACTGCAGCAAAACCACCAACAGCATCCAGGGCTGCAGTACGGAGAGCTCTGGCAGCCCATTGAGGGAGGTTATCCTTCCCTTTAGAGTTGGTGAGACATCTCATATGCTGGACCCAGTTCTGTGCTACCTACTGTGAGAGACATGGACACACTGGAGCAGGTGAAGGGGTATAAAGGGGATTAAGGGATGGGAGAATCTAATATACAAGGGGAAGCTGAGGTAGTTGGGACTGTTCAGCCTGGAGAACATAAGGTTCAAGAAGGGATCTTATCAATGCATATAAATACCTGATGAGAGGAATGAAGAAGGCAGAGGCAGGCTCTTCTCAATGGCATCCAGTGAAAGGCAAAGAAGCAATGGACACAGATTGAAACACAGAAAATGCCATTCAAGCATCAGGAAATTACTCTTTTTTTACTGTACACTGGAACAGGTTGCTGAGAGAGGCGGTAGAGTCTCTATCCTTAGAGGCATTCAAAACCTGTCTTGACACAGCAACCTGCTCTAATTCATCATACTTTGAGCAAGGAGTTGGACTAAGTAATCTCCAGATGTCCCTTCTCACCTCAACCTTTCTGATTAATTTTACAACAACTCAGAGAACAGGAACTGTGAATAATTCATGATAGTGGTGAGAAGCACCTTCTCAACCGAGAAATCTGCACATTTGGCTGGGACAGAGTAGTTTTGATAAATCTTACTGAGTAAGGTGTTGCATGCTCTCCAACTGTTAACAAAACCAGCAGAAGACAGCATGTGCCTCTTGCCTCAGCCATTCTTGCCATCTGAGGTTTCAGCTTACTGGCAGTTTCTTATGACAGCAAGTGATGAGCTCCAGTGGCTGTGATGAACACAGATCCTCCCACCCAACTCTGCTGCACTGTCATGTGTTAGTCCCTAACTACTATACTTACTAACATCTGAGATGAACCATTTCTGCAATGCTAATATGCCAGCACTGAAGATTGATTACTGCCATGTACATTATCTGCCCACACAGATCGGTCTGGATATTATCTGCTCAAGTGCTAAAGATAAATTGTTCTAAATTACCAATGAGTTGTACTATGGCTGCAATATATGAAATTCTCCAGAATTAAAACTGGACAATTAAAGCTGAGATACTTTTAGTTTACTGCTATTTTTAAGAAGAGTGTTATAATTTTGATCACTTCCTATTGTTATATACAGCGTCTCAGCAGCACTGAGCAGGTAATTGATTATTTCACATTTCTTTTATCTTTGTCACTCCATGAGGTGACCGAAGCATCCAAATAGTCTGTCCACCACAGAATTCCTTATTTCCTGATTATGTTTGTTCCCATTGCTTACCAGTGCTTCCATATATGAATAGGGATCAGCTGATATTTTATTTTATCAGCAATCTGAGTCACAGCTAGGATAAAACTAAAATTGCCCTAGGCATCTCACAATAGTGGATGTAAAACTTAAGACTTCTAGAGCATGACTTTGCAGATTATTTTACATTTATGTGTTCAAAACATGTGACTGCAGCTACAGCTGTAAATATACATCATTTCTGCAAACCATATCGTGGTGATAACATGTAGGGCACCAAGAAATTATGAACAAAGCAGTAGCTCTCAAAGAGAATCTGCTCTCAGGGACAGATCCACTTTGGCTCTGGATGCAACTGAGAGCAATTTTCTTGTAGCCACATTGAGAGTGATGACTTCTCATCAGCTAAATTCACTATAAGCAGCCTTTGCAACCAATCAATGGAACAACAGCCTTGCTCATTTCCACAGCAGTAGCCACCCAATGCAGTTCTGCACACCAAAAGCAAGGGATTGATCAAAAAGATGAACACATACACTCAAGGGTCTGAATTAGGGCTACAAAGGCACTATGCTTTTCAACTTTTGCATCCCTAATTTTGCCATGTGAAGGATATCCTCACATAGTCATTGTAGACAAAATATAATAACTTGGAAAAAAAAGAAAATTTATGTCCTACAGAACCATTGCGTGTGTATTGACCCATACAGGTCTACTGCATGATTAAATGAGGTTAACTGATAGCTGAATAGTCATTGTAGGCACTTGAAACAAATTTTGTTGGCACCCATACTCATGGGTGTAAAATTTCTTTCCTTTACCTTCAGGAAAGAAGCATGTGGCAGCACTATTTGGCTTCCACAAGGTGATTCTCCCTCTGTCTACTGCAGCCAGGCTGGGGTAGACAGGTGAAGTTTATCACAGTGAGAATCTGGCTCACTAAATTAGTCATGTAAAGTTAGCTTCAGATCAGAAAAAAAGAGAAAAGCTCAGGTTAGAAAGGTCCTAATCCAACCTCCTGCTCAAAGCAGAGTTAGGCTATGAGGCAGATCAGGTCACTTTAGGCTGAGGTTTAGTAAGGCATTACTTACTGGTTGACCCATGGCAAATAACTACTTACCTACCATGAGCTCCCAGGAAAAACAAGGTAAAATGGCTCAACTAAAGAGTCCACAGAAAGCCTTCAGCTAACATATTTCACCTGGTATTTGCTGACAGTTAAAATAGGGCATATTTTTATTGTAAAGTTTATCATGTTCTTGAGGCATCATTAAATATAGCAAAATTGTGCAATCCTGTATATATGTCCCTCTATTCCTCAAAATCACCTGCTCATAGCATTATGAATTTGCAAAAATGAAGAAGTTTGCCAGGTACCTGCCCTCTTCTGCAGCCAGTAGCTTCTGGGAACCTTTCCAATAAAGCACATGTTTTTGGAACACTTTTACAGGCATTCTCATTTTTTCTTCCTAGTGAAAATAACAGATAGAGCATTGGTAAGAGGAATGAATGAGCATTTCCATTTTCTGTTTTACAGAAGAGCAACAAAGCTGCCAAAGATCTGACACTGAGAGACAGGTAAATATTACTATTGTCACTTTACAGACTGTGCCTCCATGTTGTAATATCATAGCAGCCTACACGTTTTACTTTTACATTATTTGTGAACACCAGGCTTTCTACCATTTAAAAAGTGTTTTTTTAAATGTATAATCATTAATGTGGATGTACAGGGAAAAAAAAGATTTAAAATACCCCCCAGTATCACAACATTTCAACACCAGATTACATTTTTATATAAATGGCTTTTAATATTTTATTTTACAGTACTCTTTCATATGTTTTTAAGTTTTATAAGAATTTAAGGTCATTTCAAGAGTTGGGCCTCTCAGTGCACAGCTCAGGGGCAGGGCAGCAGGCTTATTAAAATTATATCCTTTTGCTCATACTATTTCTGAATGACAGATCTCCCCTAGCTGGCAACACAGAGCTGAGGGTGTGCCTTCTCCCAGATCCCCATCCTCCCCTCACGCTGAGGGGTACACTCATTGAACAGCTACCATACTCAAGGAACCCTTAGAAGTATTTGGGGACAACATGGTTTAGAATAAAGAACTCCTGCTCATTGTCACAGGGGTCCCAAACACTGTTTTGTCAGTTCCATTCCTCTGTACATACTGATTACAAAAACAGTTCTAAAAAAAGCTGTGTTGCTAATCCTTATTGCACTATGTTAATCCGAGGTCATGAAATTGAGGTAAGAGAAGAAATACAGAATGTTTTACCTTGTTGCCATAAGGTAAACTGGCTCCAGTCTCCTTTCTCCCTTAGGTTCTCATCTTCAGGCAGGAAGAGGCTTCTTTTTTTATCCATCACAGCAAGACCCTCATCTCGAATGAGCTTCCAGTTTTTCTCTAAGGACTGTTGAGAGAGCCATGTTACTGCATTGAGAAATTACTGTGTTTGGCTTTAGTACCATTTTTATTTTTCCCTGCCATTATTAACTTTATTTTTTTTTATTTAAAAGCAATGAAAGAAAGTGTTCATTGTTATTATTGAGTTTCTTTAAATTCTATTCCCTTCTGACATGTTAAGGCTGGAAAAATAATTTTCACACCATTTTTCAGATTCAATTACATTGAGATTGTAAGATTTCAACAATAGCCAGCCTCTTTGCAGACAAGGCCTCACTATGACTTGCTTTTTGATGAGCCTAAGGGCTCTTTAAGTGATCATTTTGTATTGCAAGCTAAATGTATTGATCTTCCTAAATGCTGTGCATGTGACCTGGAATCATTCCTGCAACTGGAAAACCACTCACATAACCTGAAACTCCAGGTGTTGGCAGAATATTACAGGCCAAAGAGGACAAATTTAAACACACTCCTTGAGTTGAAATTTATAATTTAAGGCTTCAGAAAGGCTTACTGAGATTCACTTGCATGTGTTGATGCTATTGCAAAAATCATATCTAACTAGAAATGCCAGGTGATCAAATTTATGGACACAACCATTAGAATGTGTGAGCTTCCTTACACCTCATACATACAAGCCCACAAAATAGCAGAATTAAAATTTCTGTTCTCTGCTGCCTTAGGACATTATATTTGGAGAAATCAGATACCTTAGAAAAACCTTTTATTCTACCAATAATAAGTCATTTTAATGTTATAGCAATATAAATGGAAAACCCACAGTATAACAATGAATCTGGATAAAAGTAACTTCAATTTCTCAGCAGCTTACTTTTCTCACTAAACCTTATTTTGGGTGAATAGTCTTCATTTTTCCTTTGTGCTCTTGAACAATGCATTTCTGTAAGACATTTTCAATCCATTTCACACTGAAGTAAGCTATGGTATGTTCCCATACTACCTCCTTATATGATGAGTAAAACCCAGAAGTCTCTATGACACAGAGCAGACTAGGTGATATAAGTGCCCCCTTCTAGTCTTAAAACTTCATATGGTTATTAGCCATCCTCATGTAAATTAAACAGTTGCATTTCCACTTGAGTTTTTTTTACTGAAAGGAAAAGTTGATCTGACAAAAGAAGTTTATATTGCTAGATCATAAAAGGCTCAACAAAGCAAACTTTGCCTAGAACATGTTGTCTGTAATACAGCTACTTTCTCCCACTAGAACAATTTTAGCTAGGCTAAAATGTATGAATATATGGATTTCAGTTCTGTTATTATAGTAATCTCTATCATAACAAATTGTTTTTTTCTCTTACCTTTCAAAAAATAGGGAAGAACACTTATTTTTTCTGGTGCATTCGCATTATTCTCCCTCATTAATGTTTTTTATAACACTCATTTAAAAGTTAGCATCAAGTAAAAATGCAGAGAGCTGTTTGGGGTTTGTTTTTTTTTCCTTAGAATATTTTTGGAAAACCGACTTTTCCAAAATGTAGGGTACCAAAAAAGATTGAAAATTTCCACCTAATCAGAGATGTATACAAGAACAGTGCTGTTACTTATTCAGCACTACCCCATGTACAAAAGGAAATGCCAGCTTGAGTACCTGGTTTTGCACTGGCTGGAGAAGAGAAAGAAAAGAATAACCTTTTTTAAAAAAATATGGTGAGTGTTTGTCCTTATGTTTAAAGGCTCCCTCCCCAACATGTTAGATACAAATTTATTTGAATACATCTCATCGATTTTGACCTAAATCATCAATGGTTTTAGACATAAATTGCTCAGAAATCAATAGGGTTTCTATCCTGAAAACACAGACACCCATCTGTAAAAAACACACTGGTAGTGCTTTGTAATGACCAACAGACAACTCCTAGGGAGAAATAAAGTGGGGAGTTCAGACATCCCCCAGCCTTGGTGTCCCTGATATTACACACTCTCAGGGATACTTTGAATAGCAAGAACACAAAAAACCATTAAAGCATAATGATTAAGTCCAGGACCTGGACTTACAGCTCCTGATCCAAGAGTTGGTATCTGCAGGAAAAAGTTAAATATACTTATGGCTCCGTGATATGTAAGGATTCAAGATCGAGGTTAGAGCAAAAAAAATCATATTGTATTTGGTGCAGTATCCTGATTACAAGTGAAAAATCAGGAGGCAACCAGCACTGGGAGCATATGTACTTGTTTGCTAGCAGCTGATTCCCATAAACCTCCATATGGCTTTTTAAATACAGTTCCTAATAACAGTTGAAGTTTACAGTTGCCGTACATCTGGCAATAATGTAGATTTTATTTAAATAGGGATTTTTTAATATTGCAGGTTTTCATGTGGGACTATTATATCCTTATTCTGTGCTGTCAAACCCTTTCAACGTGTGGTTATAAATGACACAGGAAGAGATTAAGAGGTTGCTACCCTTCACGTGAGGCATAACTACTGACCACACATCCATTTTAATCCACTGAACTATAAAATAAAATTGTGGTGAAGAGTTTAATGTACTTCACTTTGTTACTGAAACAGAACAGGAAAGCATTCACAATCAGTTACCACATCTCCACTGGGTAATGCTGGTAACCTCCAATTCTTGCACCCATTCAATCACTCACAGAGCTTAAACATCAGCACTTGTATGCATCATCTTTACTCTTTTCAACACAAGTCTCCCCTTAAAGCATCCAGCCACACTTTAAATGCACATTTTAATTTAATTTCTCCCTTGACTAAGAATGTTTAGCTATTATTACCTAAACCATTAAGGCCCAGCTGTCAACCTATGGAAAACTATAAAGATATGTGCTGCTGCCATTTTCATCGTCTTTCTGCACTTTTCTTGCTGCACTTGGAACTTTAATTAATAAAATCTAAGCCATCAGAGAAAAGCAACAATACAAGATCCACTTTAATCAATCACCTATTCACTGTAGTAAATTATTGGCAAAGCATCATCTGGGTCCTTTCCAAAAGTCAAAACACACAATATGCAGAAAGGACAAAGTTACTTAAGTCATTGCCTACATATGGATTTCAGATCAGTGAAAAGTGTCTAGGATCCAACATCATTGCATCTCTTTTATTATTTTTTAAATGAGCACCAGAATAGAATAATGCTATAAATGAGGTTCTACAGAAGGTACTGGAGAAAGATGCAATGACTCAGTAAGACTGGCTGAGGAAAGCTAATCATCCCAAGGGAAAATGATGGGCTTTCAAAGACAAAAGTAAGGTTTCCTTTCAGCTGAGATCAAAAGAGCAAGACAGTTTCTTGAATTCCCAGATCCAAAGATCTAAAATACTGTAAATCAGAAACATTAGCAAAACATCTCTACATAAATCACTCACCGCACCCTTCCTAATATAAAGGTTTATATTTTCTCCTCCCTGGGAAATCAGGTGCCTCTCCCTATTCTTTCAAGGAAAAACATTAGGCCTCAGTGAGCTGTACTTCCCTTCCCTTAATTAAGATCTACCATGTCCTGATAACTGTTACTGAGATATTCTCAGTCTTCCCTGCCTCCCCCTCCTAAAAAAGAAGCCCAGTCCAAAACCCTCTTCCTTATGATATCCAAGCAAGCAAGCAGGCAATATTAAAATAGATAAAGCACAAGATTGTCTTTTTTTTTAACCTTACCTATCCAGAAGTTAAGCACCAGGACCCATTTTTTAAGTAAAGCAGTAGGACAGTTAACTCCAGAAAAGGAGATATGCCATGCTTAGACAGTTATTTAGCGTTGTAAAAATTCGTCATCCTGTGGAAATACCCCTTTATTTCACTGGCAAACAAGGCCACTAGCATGGACAGTATATCTTACATCTGTAGGATTACAGCTAGTTAAGCTGAATGCCCCCCAGAAGGAAGTTATTAAACTGAGAATACTGAATAAAGACAATTTTCTCTTTAGGCTTTCTATGGAAAAAGCAAGGCAATGTCAAAATTCATATCTCCATCTCTAGACCCAAGAAACTAGATGACCCTTTATAAGAAAATCAAGCCAGGTCTGTGCTATAAGCTGCCACTGACCACAGCTGTGCTGGTTAATGGAATGAGCCAAAGAGAGTTCAGCTTTACTGCTGCTCCAGCCCCAAAGAAATGCTCAGTTGGCATTATTAAGATTCCAAGTTATTGGAAATAGTTTGTTCCCATTTAACAAGCAGTGAAACTCAGAGAGAGGGTCAGGGCCTCCAGTGCTGTGTGCAGTATATATATCCATATTGAATTCTACCACTGTGATTTGGAAGCATTTCCCACATTTCCCACACAGACATAAGAGGAATGTAATAAAATGAAGCAGTAGGAAATAAGCATTGGTTGTTTTTTGCTCTGTGAGAAGGGGAAATAATTTTTTATAACAAAATCATGTACAGAAGTTGGAGTACTTCAGAAAGTAGAAAACTAATGTCATCATTAATTTTCTGCTACTTCCTGAAGAATACTACTTCTAGTTTTGCTTGCAGCATTGTATGTAATTAGAATCAAACCTGTTTTCTTTCAAAACTTCCAGTGCTTTATTGAGTTACAACAAACCCAATAATATAAATATTTGTCCATATTTGGCTTTATACTTTAAACTGTGAATGTTATCTAAAAGAAGGTAAATCTTACCACTCCCAAATTATGATACCTGTAAATGATGAGTCACAATTTAATCAAGATTCACTGACATATTGCTTATAAAAACAGCTAAAATATATGCCACCAAATGATTGGAATGAAAAGGTATTATTGAATTCCAGACAGGCAGTTGTACTGTGGAGGTCAGGGGTGAATTTTTATCCTTGCTAGTTTTCTGAGCACCTCTTCTAGGATTCACTCAAGATGCTGATCCAAACCAAGGCCTCCCTATAGGGCCTGATTCATCTGAAAAGAACCCTTCAAGGTGAAGCTCTGGCCATTTTATAACATCAGCTGAATTCTTTCACCCTTCAAAGCTGACTCATGCCAAGGGTGAATGGATCATTACCTTCTGTGACATAGGAATTTGAAAGGTTTATATGTAAGGAACTGTAAAACAACACTGCATGCAGCTCTAAAACACCAATCAAATAATGTGCATATTTCCTTTTTGTTTGACAGAAACATATTAAGAAATTCCCAGTTTCTCCATATCTTTTATGGCAAGAAGCATCCATTCCCACACATACCTCAAAAATTAGTTCAAGCATTTGATGTGCTAGTCCACAAAGCTCACTGGTTTTTGGTGTGGCTGAGATTACACTGGAGAATCACACTTTAATGTAAATTTAAAGCCTTATTTGTGTTGTCATCAAAACCATAACAAAGAGCAATCTTTCTTTTCAAACTACTTTTATGGTTTTTTAAATAACCATCCTTCCACAGTGATTTTTTATAAATATGCTATGTAACTAAGTATAAAGAAACAACCACTCTGAAGGAATTTGTTCCTTACAAATATACATTTTTGGGTTTAAATTATTTATCCATAGTGGTTTCTCTAAACCTCACACCAATAATTGGAACATACAGGGAAAAAAAAGGCTCTTCCTAATTTTTTTAATTTTTCAGGAATTATTATTAGAATTATAATAAATTAATAGAAACAATGCAATTTTGGAAAAAAAAAGCTATTGTTATGAACAACAACCACACTACTTGCCTTGTATTAAATAAATAAAAAAACTTTTAAAGAATTTAAATTCTGCATTATTATCTTCTGTTCAATTCATCACTGGGAATCTACACTTGTTTCTCTCATGCAATTAAAAGCTTCCAAAGTCACTAAATATTATGCAAGGGCTCAAAAGCACAGCCTTTCCTGACTAATTAAAAATTCACAATGAGTGCTCCAGACATTACCAAATTGTGCTGTCATTTTCCAGTTGAGATGTTACATTTGTCCACCACGCAAATTTTCTATTTATTAATAATTTCAGCCATCCTGTCCCCATTCTCAAATTTAAAATATCTAAGCTTATTTTATAGTATCTTACTTAAGTCTCGTGCTCAATCTGACAGTGCTGTCTGGAATTCACAGTCAGTAGTTCTGACCTTATTGATTAGCATTTTCTCTGCTTAATAAGTGAAACTACAGCTGTAATTTTAATAAAAATAGAAGTATAATGAAGCCTTACCTTCACCAGTTCTGTATATCCAGTTTCCCTTGCTGTCCACCAAGGCTGAGCTTTCAGTCCCTTGACATTGTAGAGGGAGCGCTGCCAAACTGATGCAAAGTGACCTCTTTGGTATCCAAGTTCATACCACTTGTATGCCTAAAACATTGTACTTGTTAACAACCAAATTCACATCAGCCAAAATCAGGCAAAAAGGAACACTTTCTGGCAAGGCAGCACACTGTCTCTTTGGGTGTTGGGGTTATTCTTTTAATAAAATGCACTAATGAATACCTTAAGAAAAACACAAATAAACCCCAAATAACAAAACAGATCAGCTGGCCAAGAGAGTCCAGTCCAACATTAACAAAACAGGATAATCTTCTCACAACCATCCACATCAAATATGGGCCAGTAATTCATGCCCTGTCCTTGGACTTGGAATATCCAATTGTTTCTCATCTGGGTAAATTTCATTTTCTCTGTTTCAATCCTCTACCTACAAATTAATGATTGCTATCTTCTGCTGCCAGTGGAGATGCTGTGATGATGAAAACACGGATGACTTTGCAGATCTATAGTGTTGATTATCTAATATTTAAATGCACTTGAGTTTCTTCGAATATTTTTTGCCATACCAAAATTGATCACATGACAGAACCCTACTGAAGTTAATATTGGATCTTTGCTTGTCTTCACTCTCCCTTTACACACTTTGTTTTACCCCTGCATAGCAGCAAAAAAAGCAAAGAGAGAAAATGAGATGCTTGGAAAGAAAGATCCAGCATTTGTAGTATTGTGACAAACCACATGCAGAGAAGGTTACATAGAGCTGCCTCCTTCCCACCCAGCTTGCTGCTACAGCTGCAGTATTTCAGACAACACAATTTAAAGATATCCCCAAATAAACAAACAAATAAACAAACAAAACAAACAAACAAACAAACACACACACACTCAAAACACCACAAACTAAAAAAATCCCAGCACAGTTAAGCAGGGAAATATGAGAATAATGATTCCAGAGCAGAGAGACTGAACAAGGCAGCAATCCCTGCCTTCAAAACAAATTGGCCAAAGTCCTCATTGAGAGTCTGTAAATTTCCCTCAAGTTTTTAAAAAATGCAGTACTCTGATCTTGATAAGTCTCCCAAAGTATGGAGGAAAGTCTGCAATACATTGTTGCCTTACAGTAGATATTTGAAGTACACAAAAGTAGTGTGAATGAACAGAATAACAGCAGATCTTATATAAACTGTCATCTTTTTCTCCCTAGAGAAGCTCAGTCAAATTGTGCAAGGGTCAAAAAAATACTGTGTATTACCTTTGGGTAATACACAATGTATCTTTAAATTTCGATCTTATCTTGGTTAACTGTCTGAAATGGAAGCATTAGGATTTGTAAAATTTGTTCCCCGAAGTTGTAATACCAGTGAGATACCAATAGACTGTTCATGCTGACTGCCTGCACTCATTTGCACGTCTGGAGTTAGCCCAAAATGGTAAGGGGAATAAATTACTTGTTTCCCCCAGAGTGATGAGTAGCAACGTTGCTGCTCTTTAAGATACATCAGCTATTATAATACAGTCAATCTTTATTTATCAGAAGAATTGTGCTATGGAAGTTGCCCTTACCAGGATGGAGTAGGGCTAGGCTGCCTACTCATCCTTTCCACTCCCAGAACTTTGTGAGAAACATTTCTTTCATCATGCAGGTCTTGGCAGTGGAACATGGGCAGCTACAACAGTGTAGCTCTCTTTTCCAGAACAGAAATTGTTTGGGATGCACACAGTTAGTACATTCTGAGTGAAGAGTGCTTTTTTCTGTAATAACTTCCATGGCTTTAATTTCTCTTTTCTTAAGCCAATATGGCATTTATCAAATTATAGTTGGAAAGGGCATACTTAATACTGTCTCCCTAACACTTCCAAGGCCACATTCATAACTCCCAATTTAGCTCTAATAGATGAATATGTTCCTTCAACAAACCTTCAGTGACAGCAATTTCACATGTAACTTAAATATTGATCTGTTTCCTTGATTAAATCTTGAAATTCAGCAAGTCTAGCAAGGTCAGTGAGAAAAATTTAGCTGAACAATGGACTTTCCACTGATAAACTTCGAAGTCTCCTCTATCCCAAGGAGTTCATTTGCCATTAATTAAACTTTTTCTACAGCAGATTTGACCATTAACTCCATAAACATTAACACATCATTATCCTGGAGTTAGAGATGATGTACATTAATTACACCTGTGTGGTACCTTTAGTCAAACATACCAGTGGGATGTTCTAGGCTCACCAACTCAACCCAGAATATCCCATGGAAATATACAGGGATTTGAGAGAAGGAGACAGAGCTGGGTAGAGTGTGAAAGCTCTGTGTGTCTGCGTGTGCATGTGTTTCTAATTAAAATGAGGTAAACTAATTCTCACTTATAAATGAACAATTAAAAAAAAATCTCATTGATCTCATTGAAGACTATTGTGGGGAAGGCAATCTAACTTCATCACAGCCCACTTGTCTACAGCTCATACTGGAGAACCACCTGCTGACTGGGCCACAGTGTGCAGTTCTTGAGTATGAGAATTTAGTCTCCAGTATGACTAAAGAGGTCAGCATTTTTTACAGTTTTTTAGGTATTAATATTGCACACATTACTAGGTAAGTAATTAAAAAGCAGTGATTTTCATGGCTATTTCTACTCTGATTTTTAATGCTTGTTCTTTTCATATTTCCCACCTAGGAACTGGAATGTTTGTGGGGTTATTTGCTGTTGTTTTTAAATTCTTGCCTTTATTAAAGTTCATGACTTATCAGAGTCTTCAAAAATGGTCCTTTGCTCCCCTACCATGACTGTAGTGGTCATTCATACATTTAAATTTTGCTTTCAAGTATAATTTGATTTCAAATTAAAAAAATAGAAACTCTTATGGCTTCTAGTGTCATGTTTGTTTTTGTTGGCCACACAACAGATACATAATACAAATTTCTGTTTTCCTGATTGATTTGCTAATTTAGTTATTGAAAAAGATTCATAATTCAGCCCACACATTCAGTCCTCTCATTATCCTCTTTTATAACACACTCATTGGTGCCTTTTCCTTGGGAAGAAAGAAAGATTTACAAAACCCTCTTATATGTGAACTTCTATACAGTAATATACACGTAACGGATTCTTCTAACTCTCATTAAAATCTGTGTTGTGATATAAGCAGAAAACAGTTTCTAGAAGCATTTAAAATTTTTGTGAGTGTTTAGTCCCTTGTTTCAAGCTGCCCTATGCCATCTTAAAAATTTTAAGTTAAATCTAAAGCACAGGATGCCTAGAGGTTGTACTGTAATGCCTACAACAGATTTTTTGCTGTTGATCATCTTGACTTCTACACGCACGCTGGATTGTTGTTGCAATCAGACTACTCTCGTTTTCAACATTAAGCCCACCATTAAATGCTTTTCTGGATTCTGCAGCCACTCAGATATTTAGATTTTAAAGCAAGAACGTGTAAAACATGTACCTCTTTGTCTCCCATTCTCTGTAACGCGTCACCCAGATGGAAATAAAAACGTCCATCATCTGTGCCAGGGTCACCAGACTCCAGTCCTTCCTAAAAAAATAAATGAATAAATAAAAATGAAAAGTGTAAGAAAACTTCAGTAGGACTTTTGAAAGAGTTCATTTCATTGCTGTAAATAGTTTGTCAATCCTACACGAGACAGGCTATGGAATTAGGTTGAAAATGTAATCACCATGGTAACCTGGAACTGAAGCTAAATTAATACAATATGTCAGCAGAAAGTCATTGAGAAATGCTACCAGTTTTCCAAATCTCACAGCCTCTCCCCTCAGTCCCTCCAAGACAGAGGCATATTCAGAGATGGATACTTGCCCCTGACCTTAGGAACCCCTGACCTTGTGAAGCATTTTATAAAGCTGGATCAAGGTTTTATTTTGTAGTATTTCTTCCCAAACACTCTGAAGTATACTTACTTCAAAATTGGAGGCTCAGAGCTCTGTGCTTTGGGTTAACTGTTAATAAAACAAATACTTGATGGTTTTCAGTGTACAAGTTTGTTCCAGTTCATAAGCAGTGACACACCAGTATAACTCCAACAAATGGCTTAAGCAGTGATTTGTAATTAATGCACCTCTAGTCTGACACATTTTATACATTCTGATTCTACTTTTTGCTAGCAAAACATTTACTGTGGGTGAAAAAGTACCTGTAGATAAGGTATGCTCTCTGCTATCTTGTTTTCTGCTTTCAGGATGAAGCCATAATGTACTTTGGCAAAGCCATCATTTGGAGCCAGACTTAGAACCTATTTGAGAGAAAGTGAATTAAATACACCTGTATGAATCTATGCAAATTAACAAACCTGTATACATAATACTATTTAGTAATTAAATGGCATTTTCTTCCATAGGTAAAGCCTTGGCTTGTCTGTGCTTTCTTTTCCTCATTCACTCTTGTGCTTTCTCCAGACAAGCCAAACTTTGAAGTCTCAGAAATAAAATTATTTTAACAGAAATTGCTTTATTTTTCACTTGTCTGTCCTTTTCTACACTTGTCTCCTAAGGTATAGTATGCTACATTCAGAATTAAACCCACTATTAACATTTAAATTACTTATTCCAGGTTTGACTAATCCAAAGGAAAGCAGCTACTCTTGAAAAAAATCTGCAGCACAAACATACCTGAAATAGTTTTAAATTAGTTAGATTTCCAGTGGTGGCAAACTAGTTTTTACAAGAGAAAATACATTAGGCAATGTAGAAAGAAGCTGTAATGTAATGCCAGCATTGTGAGATGGGGATGTGCAAACCCTGGAACACCAAGGGCACTCACAGCACAGTGGTGAACTGGAGCACTCTCTGGAACAGCATGCACCTTCCTGGCCATGAGAAAGGAGGTCATAAAAAGTCTACTGCAGTAGTGACTCACTGTGCTTTCACACCAGAACATGATGGATAAATTATTCCTGTATAGTTGTGTACTGCTCTCTTTGACCAAGACCAAGCATGCCCAATTCAGCTAAAAGACTTTGTACCCTCAGCAAGATTCAGATCATATCTGAGTAACAAACTGGCTTCATTTTGCAGAAAAGGGAAACTCATGGGAAAATGTCCAGAGATGGATATTTCATGGGGACTGTGGAAGAGAAGAACTTGTGAGTACAAGGACAGCTGTAGGAAAAGATCCATGTATGGGGCAGTGTTTCAGGGGAAGGAGGTGTGAAGCTGCCAACCTGAATTCTGAAACATGCACACCCAACACCAGTCAGATAATTTAAGTGCATTTGGTCTGCCTCAGCCAAGGGCAAAAATCAGAGAGAATGTCTTGATCTTCTTTTCAGCTCTGCATTTCTATGATGCACATATTCAATATAATTTGTAGCTCTATGCAATATCAATTGCATGGTTAAGTTAATCTGTTTTTACACCTCTTCTCTCCTTAAAATAAGGATGGACAGTCTTTTCAGGATAGACCCTCAGTCTGTGAGGATCATCACAGGAGCCTGGCAGGCAGTGGTATTACAGAGGCTGATACCCACTGAATGTCTAGACAGCTGCTAAATACAAAACAATGGACAGATGAGTAATTTCTCTTGCCTAAATCCATTTTTGAAGCTACTAAATTTATGCCATGGATAAAATGCCTACATACATTATAATTATTTCCCTCTGCCTTTTCCAGTCACTGTCTGACATCACTTTTCAATCAAAATAATTACAAGCAAAATCCTAAGAAGTTTTCTGGACCAATTTCTCTCTTTTCTCAAATCTTACGCACACCAACTACATCCAAGCAAAACCAAAAATCACAGCTATGAGGGTACAAAGTGTTCTGAGTTAAAACAGGCAGCATTTTACTTCTTTTCACAGAAAAGACTTCTGAAGGAACAAACAATTTGAGAATGCACTGGAAGTCCACAGTATGAGACATTATTAGGAAAAAGGTACCACAGTAAGGATGAGCTTGACCCCTAGTATAAGAATACACTACCACATTCTGCATTTTATGCCTTTTGACTACAGCATCCTGTGTACAATTATTTTGATCCAAGAATCTGTACCTGCAGGGTGAAATGAAATGACTGACAGAAATATTTATTAGCCACATAATTTCGTTACAGTTTCTTTAACTATAGGATAAAGCTATCTGATTAATTAAGACAGAAGAGAATTTTCTGTATTACGGTTCATTTAAACTATGCCGAGTTGCATTAAGGAATGATCTACATTCAGAGCCCCTAAAGAGAAGCAAAGAGATACAATCAGCAGAAATTACACTGGAAGTATTTAATGTAAATTGTATTACCCTGTTGCTGTTGCTGCATGCAATATTAATTATGTTTAGAAATAAGTTTTACTAAACTGCTCATAGTCCATTAAATATTAATCATGAATATAGAAATTAACCTCTGGGGCTATCAGTGGCTAATTAGGCAGGGCAGAGTACTGTGTTAATGTGGATATTCTGGTTTTGGTACCTGAGATAGCTCAATCAGAGCTGGCTTATGCATATCTCTATAATGCTGCACTGAACCATGCACACATGCCTCAGCATGGAGGCAGAAAAAATGCTATTAGCTGAGTAACCAGTCTTACAAAGTTCTCTTTCACTGTATTTTTTTATAGTGGATGTTTGAACCAAAAATAGTTCTAATTCTACCAGACTACTTCTAAAGTTATGTTTTCTTTGAAAATACAAATAGCTCTGAATTCTACTAAGATTACCCTTAACATTATGTTTCCATGTCCGTAAGCACAATATTCAAAAGAAAATGTTTTAATATTAGAGGCAAAACTGAAATCCTCTCCAGCTGGACACCATTTCCCATCTGTGGTTCAGCAAAAATTCTGGCAAACACAAACTAGAAAAGTGTATTTTGGGCAAGTTATACTATACCACACTACAGCTGGAAGCAAAAAACTCTCTTGGTCTGAAGTTCAGTGTTTATACACATTGCTTCTGTAGCTAAAAGAAGAAACATATATTAAAGACTTCTAAAATAAGCTGTTAAGATGCCAACAAATTTGGAAAGAATAGTAAGAATTGACTGGAAAATAATTAAACTGGTTATTAAATGTAAAGCAAAAGCAGAAAGTTTCATCCACTAGGATCCCCTGGCCTTCTATTCAATTCCTTGGAGACGATGCAAGCTCAGGTAAATCTGGTCTGAAATGGTATGTACTGTGTTCCCATGTAGGGAACAGGGCCTGTGAAGGGTTCATTCATGTGCTCAGTTCATGCTTAACACAGATCAGTAACATTGAACTGAGATTGAAGTGTTACAGCAGGAAGCAATGATTTTGCCCATGAATCTAGCAGATTCCCAGGAAATGGGAAATTGGGAGTTTCAGTTCCTCTGCAGAGAAGAGTGTTTAACTATTTGGGAGTTTTCCTGAGCAGCAGAAACCACATTCACAGAAACTTAGATAACCATGAATAAGGCTAGAGGGAAATCAACAAAAAGCTGAGATGTTAAGTTGAATAAGGGGTATGTTCTCTTGAGGATGTGTACTGAACTTTAAGATGTCTGCTTTCTGCATTAAAGAACACTTGAATAAATTGTATGAACATCCTTACAATGGGAAACAGAATACAGAATTCATAAATATTGGAGGTATCTACTTTGCAGCACTGAGTTCATGCCCTTGTCTGTGCTCTCTTAACATCTTTGTATCAAAAGATTACAGAAGTGAGAAGGACTTAGTCACACTTCAGAAGTTTCCCAGTTTTTCCAAAAATCATAGGAAGAGCAGGATGTCTCCTTGAGGCCCTCAGAACCACTATTCAGTTTCCCCCTTTCTCTAAATTCAGAGAACCTGAGCACCTTTGGTAGGAGCTCAAAACCAAGCACTTTCTAAATATGCATTGCAACAGCTGAGCAAAGGACTCCAGACCAGACCATGTAGCCCCTATGCAATCTGCTCAAAAGCATGCAAGAAGCCTTCAGTGGAACCAAGAACCAAAGCAGGTACACATGAGATTCTCCCTGTTCTTCTTCTTAAAATCCTTAGTGTAAATTTATCCTGAATTACAACAACAACAAAAAATTACATTATTGTGTTGGAATTCAGCTTGAGTAATACCTAAAATATGGACAAACCCACTATGATTTAAAAAAAAAAATCCAAGGCTTTTAAAAAAATTATTTGTCCTCCCTTTACAATGAGAGAACATCACTATGCTCTATTCTATCCCAGTGTTAGTGAATTGCAAAACAGAGTAATTATAGTGAATATGGAATGAATGGAAAACAATGTTAAAAGCACAGCAGTTGCATATCTGTTCTTAATAAGAGCCCTATATATTTCTTCTGAAGTATATAAAACTCAGTATCAAAGTAATTACATAGCAAATTCATGACCATTCTCCATGTACAAAACTCCCTGTGATTTTTGATAAATTCTAACAATTATGTTGTTTGCAACAAAACATGGAATAATTGCACAGAAAAATCTTGCCTGAAAGGAGTATGTTTTTGTTTTCTCAAACTCTTTGCAGCTTGAGTAGAAGGTTTGTTTAATAAATTCTGACTTTAAAAGCCAATATTTCCAATCCCTTGAGAAATTTTGACAGCAAGCCAAAAATTATCAGACAGAAATGTTTTATGGAAGGACCTAAAAAGTAGCCAAAGTAGCAAAGCAAACATTACTCTGGCAACATCTGAGAATACTAGAGGAGCTCGAGGGAAAAAAATGGTATTCCTACTGTTTGGCTTCTGCTTCCAACCACGTGCTTAAACACCCTCCTTCTCTTTGAGAAGCTACCTTCAGTGATGAGAACCCCTTCAGCCTCCCAGATGTGGGGGATGGAAAACTGGGCCTTTATTCTCAGGAGGTGGCATTAATCCTGCTGATCCCTTTCCAGCCTCCATTAGCAGACAATTACCCCAGCAAGCCTGTCCTACACAAGCACCGCGAGCGTGCCAACATCAACAAGTCCATTCCTGGTCAGGTGTGACAATTTGTGCTCTAGCAATGATGTCAGACTCCACATCTGTCAGACAGTTTCCAGATGTTTACAGAGTTTCTAGATCAGAGGAGCAGAGTAGCCTTTCCTGGCAACAAAGTTTCCCCAGCCAGACAACCATAGCATAAGACAGAAATACAAATCCAATAAATTGTCCACACTACAAACAGCATGAAAGAAAAATAGATTTTAAGCTGCTTAAGATGAAAAAACTAAGGTTAAATAGCTTTGTGAGTACTGATCTACTTGATCACATGGTTAGAGATGCTGTTCCTGTAAAGAAACTGGCTAACTTCTGCTTTCCTTCCCTTGAAGATTGGTTATCTTTTTTTATAGTATGCATTACACACAACATATTAAATATGTACACATTGCATACAACACATCTAGATGCGCTGTCAATATATTCCAAACCTGACTACTAGAAGGANTAATACATATGTACATATGTAATATTGCATATTACATATGTAATATTGCAACTTATTACATATGTACACATTGCATAGAACACATCTAGATGTGCTGTCAATATTTTCCAAACCTGACTACTAGAAGGAAGAAGAGTAAAATTATTATTAAGTATGTGGAAACAATCTTTATTCCTCTGTCAATGAGGAAAAACTCAGCACGACAGTATCAGAAAATAGAAATTAAAATGAGAAGACCACTGCACTAGAAAAAAAAAAAATTATCTGTATTAACCCTTTAAAGTCTCCCATGTTACATGTTTAACAACTGAAAAAGTTAAAATCAATCTTTCAAATGAACACAGGAATGTAAATAATAATTTTCCCTGGCTGGAACAGAGACTCACCTCTTCATATACTTTCTTAGCATTGCTGTTATCTCCTATCAAGAGGTAACCAACACCAAGGTCATTCTTGAATGAAGTCTCACTGGGAAACAGCTGAACTAATTTCTGTAGAGTAACCAGGGAACCCCTCATGCGACCTGATTTGATTGAAAAAGGCTTAATTACAA